>PISX010016804.1:0-45183 GCA_004024625.1 Mellivora capensis | reverse complement strand
ATTTTTCTAGGAATGCATCCATTTCCTCTAGGTTGCTTAACTTATTGGCATATAACTGTTGATAATAGCTTCTGATGATTGTTTCTACTTCCTTGGTGTTAGTTGTGATCTCTCCCTTTTCATTCATAATTTTATTAATTTGAGCTTTCTCTCTTTTCTTTTGGATTAGTGTGGCCAATGGTTTATCGGTCTTATTGATTCTTTCAAAAAATTAAATTTAATTAAACTTTCATTCAGGAGAAGTTTCTCAAAAGCCACTGAAGTGAGCCAAACCCTCTACTTCCCATCATTCTAAAACACAACTGAGATGAAGTGGTAAAAATGGGAAAAAATCACTATCATGGGCTTTGGGGGATGTGACTCTAGTCTTGCTTGTCATCTTCGCCAGTGGTGTGACTCTGAAGGAATCCGTTTACCTGTGTGGGTTCAATCTCCTTTGTAGAAAGGAAGAGATTGAGAGAGTGACATTGGAAGCCTGATGCAGCTCTCCCCATATCATGAGAATGACTTCCAACCGCAACGCTGAAGGCACAATATTGAACTTACATTTTCATATTATTACGAGAGAGTCAGAACTGTTAAAAAAACCAATAACACCCAAACTAGGCACAGTTGAAACTTGGCTCTTGGGGGGGTGAGCAGAAGGCAAAAGCAGAATACCAAACAAGATTTGCCGGCGTGGGCTGCCGCTGCTGCGTGTTCTCACCACTGCCTCCCACCGGTGAGTCCGACACGCCATGGGCGTCGCGGGGGGGGCAGCCGCGGCGTGATCTAGGGCTGGGGGTCTAAGGTCCAGGACGCCCATCGCCATGCGAAAGTGGGTACAGCGGCTGAGGCAACTTCCATGGCATTTTTATGAAACTGTATTTTTCCAAATCAAATTGGTATTCGAGGATTACCTTCCTTCACAAGCTTGGCGTTGGAAAATCCCACTGGCCAATTACAGTGTTTGCGTAAATGACCCATTTACCTTTTGTAAAAGGCATTGATAGCCATTGTTTGGGTCATTTGTTGGAATACGTGTCACCCTTCTGGGTCTGGGGACAGTAGTGAGAGCTCATAACTGTTCTCCATCCAGTATATCAAGATGACGGTGTGTCCAACACCACAAGCCCAGCACGGGCTGGGAAGGGTGGACCGAGGCCTGCCGACATGTACCGCGCTAGTCAAATGTTGGCTAATTAGCCGTCACACCATCCTTACATAACACCTTGTTTTCGAAAAACTCTGAACAAAAAAAAGAAAAAAATCTGTGATAGGTCAGCTATTTCGAGCAAAGTCCTTTTCTTATTTTTCATGGATCTAAAATAATCTGTTTTCCCATTTTGCTAGAAATGAATTTGCCTTTGACATGATTGCCTGACTAATGACTATAGAATTAAGCTCCTGAGGACATTCTGTGGAATTAGGCTAAAAAGATTAACTTCCTGCATGATGTCTGTATCCATATTACTTCTTATTAGAAATTAATTACAGTAACTTTCTGTTTTTTGGGATGCTTGAGGCAGTAACTGAATATAAATAAGGAAAACAAAAGGGAAATAAAGCAAAAACAAAGAGAAAAAAAAGCAGATGATCATTTAATATGCAGACTGAGTCTAAGCAAATTACTGTCTAGTCACAGATTTTCTGTGCGGATAGATTTATGGGAATATAATTAACCGAGTGAACAGACACATAACATCTTCATTTATTCCTCAAATACCAGACTGAATGTGACTCGACAATGTACCAACTCACTCTTGACATCCAAACAATTTGGAAGTAATTGACTCTTTGGATAATAAGGTCCTTTGGGGTTTTTCTGTTTCCCCAAAGATGTCTTAATAAACATCAATTAGCATCGCATACATAGGTCTACAGCTGTAGATGAAAATAATCTTTATTAGTTCTTCTGTTTGCTGGAATTTGGGATAAATTGAGTTGACGGCACCCATGGAGTAAGCAAACACAGGGGTGCCCTCTCCTAACGGGGCTTGTTGTGTTGTAATTATGTTGGCCTTTCCCAGTTACAAATAAGTCTCATCACAAATTTTACCTTCTCCGGCGAGCTTTCCTAGCTAAGCCGGCCCATACCACCGCCTTTCCCAGTGGACCCCTGCGACGCGTTTCACTTTCACGGTGTGTCCTGCGCTGTGTCACACACGCCCCGAAGAGGTCCCCGAAGGGTGGTCTCCCCAGCAAAGGGTGAGCCCGTTCTCGGGGACATCCTGCCCTGGCAGGTAATAAGGACTAAGCAGCATGCTTACGGACGTACAAAGCCCGCGAGCAAGCTGTCCCCCGCAGGTGGAGGGCACAAGGCCCCGGGGTGGCCTCATTTGCAGTCGGCGGGTTGGACCCCACCACGAGGAGAGCCTGGTGTGTGGAGACGACGGGGTTTCTGGGGCGAGGCCAGTGGAGAACTCCGGTGCTTTAGCCTCCCCGATGTTCTCCGGTCCTTGGTCCAGGCTGCTTCTGGGGGAAACGGGTTATAGCAAGTTTCTCGTTTTCTGGCAAGAATTAATAACCTTGTTGATGTTGATTTTGTACCTCGGGTGTAGGGCTTGGACCTGTGTTCTCGGGCCACACTCGAGGGCTTGGCATTGTTGCCCTGCGCGGGGCCCCGCTCATCCCCTCTGTCTGCTTCTCTCTGTCATCTACCTGCCTACCTGCCTGTGTGCCTATCTGTCACCTGTCTGTCACCTACCTCTTATCTCTCTACTTTGTTTGTCGCCCCTTGTCTACCTATCATCTATCAATCTATCTGTGTATCTACTTGTGTATCAATCTTCTCGCTATCATCTGTCGGTCTGTCTATATCGATCGATCGATCATCTATATCTATCACCTATCTGTCTATCAATCTTCTATCTATCTATCTATCTGTATATCTACTTATCTATCAATCATCTCTCTATTATCGGTCTGTCTACCACCTATCACCTGTCGGTCTATCTATATCTGTCTGTCTATCTAACATCTATATCGGTCTGCCTGTCTATTGATCTACAATCTCTTTGTCTGTCTCTCTGTGTATCCATTTGCCTGCCTGTCATATGTCATCTCCCTATCTTTCATATATCTCTCACTGTCTCTCTGTCTATGCACCTCATCTATCGCTATCGTCTCTCTCTCTCTACTATCTGTCTCCTCCAGTTCCCAAACCTCGGATGTGTCCCCTGCTCCCCACCTGAGGAATGGTTTTATTTACTTTGAAGGAACCCTGTTCCTTCCCTGTTCCAGAAGGCAGATCATTTCCTGTTTACTGGAAGCTTCCCAGAGAGGTTTGCTTGTCTGCAGTGACTTTAAGCCATGTTTACCTTACGCAGGGGTTTATGTGCTGACTTCAGCCCCGGGCTGGGTGTTGGGTGGTGCTGTGCGGTGTGTGAACGGGGTGGATGGCACCTGAGCGCCCGCGCTCTGCCGCCTGGGGCTCTGGCCTGGAGCAGTCTCAGTGGAGAGCTGGCTGCCCACTCCCGCTGTCCCTGGGGGAAGATGCTTTGGGCCACGATCACTCTGTGACGGGTCTCTCTTCCCATCCCTGTCCCAGCACTTTTCCAAAATCTCTCTGGTCCAAAACTTCTATACCGTACTGCCCCTTTCCAGAAACTTGTCCGGTTCCCTTGGACGAGTACAGTGTCGAGGAAAGGCACCGTATGATCTGGCAGCTGTGGGAAGGGAGGGGGGCCATGGGCCCTGTCTGGGGGCCGTGGGCCTTGTAGCAGCACCCACCCCCACCAGCTGTGCAGACCATTTGAGGACAGGCTTTTCAAAATAGATTTAACTCAACACATCAGGAATGTTACCATGTTAACCTGGGGTCAGGGTAACATTCATCGGGATGTTTTATGCACATCCTTTCCTAGGTCCTCGACACCCAGCATACATGTCTTGGTGTCCGTGCCTCTTGGTTCAGAGTTGTCACACTTCAGGTGCTCGATGTCACATGACATCACGGGACAGCACGACTCCACTCCTGTGTTACTGTCTTTAGGACAAGGCCTAAACACACTATCCGTGCCCTGAATGGCCTTCCGAGACAGCCCCGTGCTGGAAAGTCTACTCAGTTGCCTCCGCTTTGGACCTCGGCAGACCTTCCCCGCCTGCCTGGAATGCTTTTCCGTGGCCTCCCCACCTGGTGGTCTAACCTGCCCATGAACCCAAAGCCCGTGAACCCAAAGTCCGCCAGCCCAAAGTCTGTCATCCCAAAGCCCGTCAGCTCAAAGCCCACCTTGCTGCTGTCAGGAAGACATCGTGCCTCAGATCTGGGGCAGGTTCCTGCTCTGGGCACTCCCGCCGTGACCTCCCTCCATCCTTCTTCCACCAGACTGTGCTCCTCCTGAGATCAGGGACTCTCCTCTTCCCAGCCATGTACACAGTAGGCGCTCAGCCACTCCTTGCCGCGGCATGAAGGGGTGTTACTGCCTAAGATCTGAGCCTTTGTGGGGGCAGAGGAAAACAGTATGTCTTGTGCGTCCTGAACACGGAGAAAGAAAACTGTGAACATAGCCACGTGGGAAGGCAGACTGGGGCCAGGGGAGTCTTGGAAGGGGTGGTGGCTCACCAGGAAGATAGTGACATGACAGGTCCACGCTGAGACCCGGCAGTCGTGACATTTCAGCCCCCCAGCTGCCACGCTGGAGAGGAAGCGGCAGAAGGCCCAGGTGTCTGCCACATCTAGTGGGGAGGCAGAGGAAAATCCCAGGGAGGAGGGGGTCGGAGGTCCAGCTTTCTGTTTCCGTGTCCTGGCCACTTTACGTTTAAACACGTCCTTGTTCCCTGGCTTGGTAATGGCGTGGGTGTCATCACGGCCCTGACGGTTTAGAGTACCCTGTCCTGGCCGCCCCGAGGGCCGTGGGTGTCTGGTGTCCGAGCCCCGTTCCCAGAGACCCGGACTCAGAATGTCTGGGGTGAAGCTCTCGGGTGACTCCAACAGCAGTTCCGCTGGAGAGGTGACGGACTGTCCCACGGCGGGCCCTGGGGAAAGCCAGCCCCAGCTCCCAAGGACATACGCGGGCCTGTGTTTCAGGCTAAAAATAAAGCCCAGAGCCAGATGCACGAGGAAACGTGCCTCCCTGCCTGGGCATCTGCTCAAACTCCTCGCCCGTCCCGCTCGTCACATCGTCTGGATCTTTCCTGACAGTTGGAAGACCAGGTTTCCTTCGGAGGCTGCGCCGCAGGCCTCCCGGGGACTGCAGCGGCTCCTCGGCCCGGGCGCTCCCTGCGGCTGCCCACCTCAGGGCTCGCGCCGCCCTGGCCGTCCCGGCGTCGTTTCACGCGGAATCTCAGCCCAAGGCAGCGCTAGCAGGTGCAGGAGGGGGGATCAAGCCGGCGGCACCTTTCCGGCTTCTCCGGGCGGGGGGCTCCTGAGGAGTCCGGCTCCAGAGGTGTTGCAGGGCCCGGCATGTGAGGGGGGGTGTGCGGCCTCCGGAGAGGGTCGGGAAGGCTCCGGTCTTGGGGGGAGGCGCGCCCCAGCCTGGGCTCTAAGCGCGAGCCCGTGGTGTTTCCTGGTGACTAAGCTGAGCCGGTCGCGGTTTTCCTCCTTAACGGTCATTCCCAGAATAGAGCTGTGGGAGCCCAGCCCTGCGGGGGAAATGTCCCCGTTACTGTCTGGACCGGAATCAGACCGCACGCGCGCAAACCTTCTGTCGGGGCCGGCCGTGCTGCGGGTGAGCCCCGCGCCTTGCCGTGTGTTCGGGGCACGCTCTCGCTTCTTGGGGGTCGTCGGGGGCCGTCTCGCCCGACGGCCTCGTCCCCTGCACAGGGTCAGGACCATCAAAAGGGAGGCCCAGGGGTGGCCACATGGCCCTCCTCCTCCCTCCAGTTCCCGAGGACACTTGGGAAAAGTCTGGCCTGGACGGCGCCGCGAGCCTTGCCGGCGTGGTTTGGAACCGGAGACTGTGGTGCAGGAGTGAGCCTGGGCTCCTTCAGGTTGGTTTCTTAGCCGCACTCCGCTGGCCCGTTGAAGGCAGAGGCTCGGTTTGGGTGTCCTGTGGATGGCTAAGACACACTCCCGTGGATGAGTGGCCCCGCAGGGCCCAGGGGGCTGACAGCTGGACGCGGGGGTCTCCGTGTGCTCAGCGCACGGTGAAGGGGGCTCTGCCTTGGCTGCAGTCGCAGAGAGAGGTGTTGGGGGGGCAGGGCAGCGGAGAGGGGTCCTGGGGGAGGATGGGAATCTGACATTCCTTCAGATGCAAACGTAAAATGAACCTGTTCTAAACCCACTTTGTTTTCTAACGGAGTCCGAGGCCCTGTCGCACCAGACAAGACGTGTCTGCTCTGGGTGTTGCCGTCCCTTCTTTCCGGCCTCCCCAGAGGTTTGCTGAACCCTGACCCAGGGCCAGCGCCTCTGCAGCCGCCGTGTGTGCTCGGCACACTTTCCTGGGTGGCGGCTTCCGCCTCGCCGGGTGGCAGGGCTGAAGGCTGGCCGTCCTTGTGACTGCGACACCTGAGCTCTTCTCTCAGAAAAGGCACCTGAATTCCAGAGAGGTTGGCCCGGCCCAATGCCCAAGCCTTGAGAGCCTTCTGGCTAGAAGCCTCAAGTCACCGCCCCCACGTCAGCGATTAGAGGCGTCTCATCCCTGCTCTGCCTCTTTTGTCCTGCTCTTTCCTCCAGATGCAGGACATTCCGCCACTCTGCCCACTTGTGAGTTTTGTTTATGATTCCTCCACGGGGCTGTGTCCACAGAAGACGGGGAAGTGGACACTAAGGACCGGTCGGTCGGTCAAGCTTCCCCAAGAGAACCCGGGGCACTGGGAGCCAGGACGGAGGCTCACGAGACTCTGGGTCCACAGGGCTGCGCACGGCATGTCCCCGAAGGAGGTGGTGGCGGATGGCGAACCAGTGAGAAACGACAAGCAGACGTGACGAAGACTCAGAGGTGCTGGGGAGGGGGTGGGGTGCGTCCCCGCGGGTCAGGGAGGGCCGCCGTGGCTTCGCGGGTGGGTAGCGCCGGTCAGCCTCCCCGGGAGGGATGCAGCCCCTGCAGGACTTGTGGAGAGACGCCCTCCATGTAGCACCCCTAACAGGATGGGAAATGACCTGTCCCGAAAGCCAGTGGGGTGAAAGAGATGAAAAATAAAAGATGGAGCCCTGGGGAGTAATTCTGGTCGGCGGGTCAGGTCGGGCACCCGAGAAGGGGGGCAGAGATGTGAGGCCGGAGCAGAGGAATCGGGAAGAAGCAGCTCGTGAGGTTGTCGGTGGGAGCCGTGGGCGGGTGTGCGTGTGCTGCCCTCTAGGACGGATGGGCCGTGGAGAGGGGGTTTCCTAGCGGAATGCCAGGGTCCCCTGTGTCACCTGTGCCTACAGCCATCCTTCAGGTGACCTTGGCATGCTCCCCACCCCTGAGCTGGTCACGCACGTACTCTCTCCACCACTGTGCTCTTGTCCTTTGGCCCTGGCCAGGGGGACCTGCCAGGGGTAGCCTCTTCGAGGGGAAGCACAGGGGCAGGGCCATCCCCAGCCAACCCCAGCCTCGCCCACAGAACCCCCGAAGTTACCCCCAGGAGATGAGTTCACCTCAACCTTGGAGACTCGAGAGCTGAAAAGAAATTTTTTGCTGACTTCTGCCCCGGTTCTGTGGTACGCATTAGCGCAGCAGAGGCTGATGCAGGGACGGCTGCGGAACATTCTGGAAGGGGCTACCCCTTTGGTCTGCACTTTCAATCCCAGAGATGCTGGGATGAAAATCCTGAGTATTAAAGTCCCGAGTGCTCGGATGCAGCACAATGTCCTTCCCTCATTGGGAGACGACCAATGCCAATAGCTTTGGGGGCTCACTGCCATCTGTGACCCACGGGTCAGCAGGCCAAAGCTACCAGAGGCGTCCTGGGACAAGGCCAGACTGGGCGGAGAGAGTGCAGGGAGGGAGGGGTCTGCTGCAACTTGTCCTCTGGGGGTGGGGCTGGTCTGTGTAACCCGGGAAGTCTCAGGGGATCTAGGCTGATCCACATCACAATGTCCTGCCCCAGCGGGTGGGAATCATAGCCCCGCGGGAGGGCCTGGATGCTGCAAAATGTGGCCTGGCGCTCAGGTTCTACCAACGCCCCAGCTCTCCACAGGACTAAGATCGGGGAGCAGGAGTCTGTGACCTCCCCCTAGTCGTGGCTCAGGGAACCTGTGGCCCGGCGCCCGGCACAGAAGGTGCACGGCCCTTGTCCTCTCTCATCACGTACTTTTCACCCCAGGGCCTGGAGGGCTGCTTGACGATGCTTTCCAAGGTCTCTACCCGAGGGGTCTCTGGAGTGCTCTTTTGTGACATGGCGTGCATTCCTGCATTCCTGGCATTTACGGAACACAGCCAGGGAATGCCATGTGGCCGTGGAGGATGCTGGCCCTCGAGGACTGGGTCTGCTGGACAACAGCTGGGTGGGCAGAGGCTTGCCATACAATGAGGATCGTGCTGTGACGAAGATGTCTGCCCTGAGCCCCCTGGATATCCAGGAGCCACCAGCAATCCGGGGACTCAAGGGGCTCGGAAGGCACGACACCCAGGGACACCTGGGGACAGCCGGGGACAGCCGTGGAAGGCCATGTGTCCAGATGGTGAAGGCCTCCCTACCACGTTGACAAGTATGGTCTCCATCCACCCTTCTCAGAGCCAGAGTGTGTCTATACGAGGGAGCAATTAGCTGGGAAGCTGGCATTTGGGGGTCTGTACCCACAAAGGGACTTCTGCTTCCATGGCCCTGGGCCTCTGGTCACAAGGCCCCTGGGACTGATGGTGTCTTCTGGGGTGAAGCTGCTGCCAGACGCTGGGACGCAGGCACGGGTGGGGCCAAGGGGACGGGGAGTGAGGGCAGGACCAGTTCTCGCAGGCATGGGGGGGCGGTGCTTAAGGGAAGTGGGACAGCCCTGGGCAGGACAGGGGCCGCGTCCCCCGCACGTCTGCTTGCTATGGTCTCTTCTCTGAGAAGCCTCCTCCCAGTGAGTTTGGTGGGAAACACACGTCTCCAAACACAAGGCGAGAACGGTCATAGCTCCACGTTGTTGGAGCGGGACGAGGTATTTGGAGGGAGCCCTGCCCGAGAGGGAGTGGGGAGGCCACCGAGGCGTCCCACTGACTTCCTGTGAGCCCACGAGGTGGAGGACAGGGTTGGAGGTCCCCGGGGCTCCTTGCAATCCCTCCATATGTCCCCACACCTCCCCTCTAGGGAGTTTCTCCTCAGGCCGCCAGTGATCGCCTATTCCCCGTGCAGTAATGGGACCAACATCGTCCCCGCAGACCATCTGCTGGTCACGTAGGGTCTGTCGCTTTTGTGAAAACCCTCTGCAGGCCTGACATGGAAGATGTTGAGGATCTGGTTCACAGACCACAAGCCTCCCCGAACCAACAGAGATGTATTTGTGACTATCAATCATTGTTTTCCTATTAGTGTAATTAAAGATCTCATTCTTTCCTATCGAGTAGCGAGGAGAAGTAAATCTTCCAATTATCTTTACTTTTGAGCTCCTTTTTTTTTCCTTCAAAATATCTCTAATTATCACTCTTGCTCCAAGTATAATCAGCCTGCATAGATGAGATTCTATTCTTAGCTTTGGTTTGCTATGCCCCGTCTTTTTTCTAGCACTTTGTATGTTATGGTGACGAATCGAAGCTCACACGTCTATTCCCCACACAACCCAAACGGAAAGGACCCAACTAAAATCATGTCACACAGAACGTGACTGAGAAGAGCCCAAACACAGAGAACAAACATGAGCTCTTCTGCCCGTCGCCCGAGCCCTGCTCCCCTGCCCGGCCGACCGGAGTCACGCTAACCCTCCCGACTCCAGCGTGATCCCAGCAAAGGTCTGTTGGAGAAGCTCGAGCCCATCCTTGGGGCACGCCAAGGTCCCCCCGTGCCTGCTGGTGCTGGGCTCTGGGGTCTTGGGGACACGGCGTTCCCTCTCACTCGCAGAGCTCAGGAGGGAGCCCTCCTCCGGTCCAAACCCACAACCTGAGTGCTAGGAATCGAGGAAGGAGATGGGCTGCCCAGCTGGGAGGAGTCTCCGGGCCAGGCTTTTGGGTGGGGCCACGTGGGGTGGGAGGCGTCCAGATGGGGGCCCGCCCTTCGGGAGAGCGGGACAGCCAGGGCCCTGAGCCCCTCTCCGTGCCTCCTGCTGCGCTCACGGATGCCACCGAGATCTGCTTAAGGCTGGGGAGGTCGCGGCTCTAGCAATAGTGTCCGATTTGACCTGCCGACGCCTAGAACCACCCACCCTACCCCCAGGAAAGCCTTCCTGTTATGTGTCTCAGACCGCTGCTGGGGACATACTGTGGCCAGGACTGGTCCGAAGGACGCTGACCAGCCTTCCTAGTGGCACCGATGGCCCTCGGCTGTTGGTACCTGCTACAGCCTCCGAGAGTTCCTGCCTTCTGGGCGCCCTGCACGTCTGCTACGTGCTCCTGGCTGCCGGCGGGCAAGGCTGGAGGGCGGCCGGGATCACACCCACCCCTCGAGCGCCGCTGTGTCTCCATCCCCATGGGTGTTCACTGCCATCGTGGGAGGTGGGGACGGCCATCAGCCCCTCTGATGTTGCAGCCACATGGCCTGGCATTAGGGGCCTCCTGGAGTCGGGACCCACCGGCTGGTTCGGCCTGAGGAGCAGCACAGCATCAGTGACATCTCGAGAAGGATTTTTGTGGCTGGAAGGCATTTGCCGCCACGCACCGGCTGTTCTTAAATTAGGCTCTCCCGCAGATTAGTTCGCTCTGTGGGGGCGCGGCTGGGCGACTTCTCCCACTCGTGTGTCCTCGGGTTTGCTGTTACATAAGGACTCAGCTGTCTCTACCCTAAAATGTGCCTCCATCCTGCCCAGTGGTGGAAGGTGGGTTTTTGTGGGAAACCCCAGCCTCTGGCCGAGGACCCCCAGCTCGTCCTTTGCTGGAGCCAGGAGTCTGGTTTCCATGGCGACCATCTCCACAGGCAGCCCCGAGTTCTCGCCTCCGTCACCTCACCCAGCAGCGTCCCTGCAGCAGGAGGAGCAGCATTCCCGGGGCCTCTCTCCTGCCCATGCCCAAAGGCAACTAGGCTGCCCCCAGGGTTGGCTTCCTGGGGCTTCGGCCCTGAGCACCGTGCACCGGGCACCCCAACAATGGACGCTTACCTGCACACAGCGCCCCAGGCCAAGGGTTTGGGGTCCAGATATCCGTCTGGGCTCCTCCTGAAGCCCAGAGGGAGGATCTGCTCTAGGCTCCCTCCTGGGTGGGCTGGTGGCCCGGGTCACCCCCCATGGTCAGCCCCGCTGAGGACTGGACCCAGGCAAGCCACAGCTCACTGCATTTTCACCTGGTCCCCATGGGCATGTCCTGAATTTAGTCCTTCTCGCCCTAACCTCTCCCTGCCATCCTGGGCACCCCCTCCACAGCCGGCCTCTCTGTTCTCTGCTTCACCAGCTTGCTGGGACCTGTCCCAGGCTTCCCTCTCTGTGTCTGCCTCTCTGTCTGTCTCACCATCTCTCTGTCTCTGTCTCCATGTCTGTCTCTCCATCTCTGTCTCTGTCTCCGTGTCTGTCTCTCCATTTCTCTCTGTCCCCGTGTCTGTCTCTGTCTCTGTGTCTGTCTCTCCATCTCTCTTGGTCTTTCTCTTTCGTGTCTGCACGTCTTTCTTTATTGCTTGTGTTCCTCCTGAGTCCCTGCCCTTAGGCCTTCTCCTCACCCACTGGCCCTAAGGCTTCCCAGGGTCTGTGGACCCAGCCTGCCCGCGCCCCCGGCCCGCCGGCAGTGCGCCTCGTGCCTCCCCTCCCCACCGCCCACCGCATGCTCCCCCAGGAGCCCAGCTTCAGCCTGTTTCATCCACTTGCTGCTTGGTGCCTGGGGGGACTGTGAGCTCCTTGAGGCAAGAGCAGCCCTACTGGGCTTGTGCCCCAGACAGATCCCAACCCGAGTGCAGAGCAAGACTAAGCGTGTGTTGAAAGCCACTCCTGACACTCTCCACCAGGACTGGACACAAACGCGGCCGGCTTCCTCTCCAGCTCGCGGCTGCGGGCCCAGCCCAGCACAACATGGTGCCCCAGAAAAACTCGCGCACAATGCCAAGACTCAGAAGAGGGCAGTTTGGGTGTGTTTCTACTGCATGAAAGTTCGGTCAAGGGTGCAGTGAGGGCGGCAAACTCGCCTGACACCCGGCCAGATGCCCGCTGGCTTTGGACGCCCTGGGCACCGGTTGAGGCTCGGTGACTCTCTGGCTGACCTTTGGGAGGCTGTTTTCTCTGCCTCAGGTTGTGCATTTGCAAAATGGGGACGATGCCAGGCGCAGCCTCGTGGTGCTACTAGGAGGAGGAAGCCAAGCGCGCGCCCAGCCCAGGGGACGAGCCCACACTCCTCTAGGCAGCTTCTCCTGCAGGTGCTGCTCTCAGGACGGGGGACGAAGGCTCTGGTGTCCACGGGCTTCCCTGCACACTCGCAGAGTGGGAGACCGTGCGCGATGTGGACTCAGCCTCTTCAGGCCACGTCTCCCTTGGTTGATCAACAACTTAAACAACAGCCCGTGGCTACTGCCTTCTGCAAAGCACAGGAAGGGCTTTGTCCCTGTTCACTTTCGAGCCCTCCTTGAAGGCACTGCTCCATGTGGCCCCCCGGAACTCTGGCCACAGGCTCCCACCCATGGGTCCCTCTGGGCAAATTACCGGTTTTTGTTTTGTTTTGCGTCTCAAGATAACTTTGTAATTTTCTTTTTGTTAGAAGAGGAACATGAGACTGCTGGGCGAGCTTTTGTTTTGCCTTTGGCTACCCAGAGACTCGAGGCCACATTGGGGAAAAGCTCGCCGCATGTCCCCTCCTCTGGGGTGCTGCTCTCACGGTCACGCCCTGGAGCGGGGTATGTCCTGTCCCCCTGGGGAAGTATCAAGAACAGAATGACCCGGGCTCACACGCTCGATCCTGCCCATCTCTCCCAGGACGGGGTTTCTCACCAGCCCCCACACCAGTGGTCTAATCTCAAACCTGCACAAGTTTCTTCTGACTTTTATCAGACTCTACAGAACTGGACAATCCTTTGTAAATACGAAACTGGCTCAGTATGTTTCGCCTTCACAATGCAACATTAAAAAAAAATCGGTAAGACCCAGGGCTTAGACATTTAAATCCTATGCAAATAATTATGGCGAATGTATGAATCAGAAAAATGTGCTTTGAGTTGGGCTGGCCGCTCCTTTCAGTGTTGCCTTTTATTTGAAAATAGGCAAACAGAAAAGGAATTATATCTATTTGCTTTTTCTGTTGAATATTTTAATGGTTCTGTCTGAGAAAACCTGATGTTTAGCTAAAGTTGACAGAAACCACAAGTGGACGTGTCAAAACAAGCCAGAGAAAGTTACTTTTGATGTGTTTTATTGAGATATCCGTGGTACTTTCCAATTATTTTATGCCAAGAAAGGTAGCTCTTCACAAAAAGTGATTTCTTTTGAAAACCACAAGTGCAACCTGTCACCTGTGAAGCATCATTTAAATCCGTCAGAGGGAAGGTTCGGAGGCGGGCGGCGGGAAGAAGAAAGCCCGGGACCGCGTGGGCTGGGGCGAGGCGGGAGCGGCTGTCTCTCCGGACACGCAAGCAGCAGAGCTTCTACCACTTCTGGGGAGGAATTTGGGGCGCTGGGCACCCCACCAGCCCCGCTGTCCGGAAGAGCCCGCTGGCAGGTTCTCGGGCGCCTGGCGGCCGCATGGGCAGCAAGGGCTCTGCCCCCAGGGGACCCCCCTGCTCCTCTTCTGACCGTGGAGCCCCCTGACCGGCCAGGGCTGTGGCTTGAGGACCAGAAGGCCCGGCATGTGGCGGTTGGCCGGGCCTCAGTGCAGGGGCAAGCTCTGGTTCCCAAGGCCCCGAGCCCCCCAGAATCAGCTCTCTTCTCCCTCCGGGACAAGCTGGTCCCGGGGGCGACGTGAGCGCTAAAGGAGGCGAGGCCCACAGCACACGCGGTCACACCGATGCTGAGGGCAGGCTGGTTCCGGCTCCAGTCAGGCCCGGGCTCCCCTCCCGGCCCGAGCTCTGCCGGCGAGCTAGGCCCCGGCCCCTCGCAGGGAATCCTGTGTGCGGCGGCGGCGGCGCACACATGAAGTATGTACTTTCCTAGGTACCAGGGTATGCAAAGGTGACTTCAGAAACAGTCCACAAACACAGAGACAATGTGGAGGGAGGTGTTTCCAGATTAGACAGAAACCACATGAAAGTGGCCCCGGCAGCTGGGACGAGGCTTGAACTTGACTCAGCGGGGGGGGGGTGGGGGGGTGCGCGGGGGAGCCGGATCTGAGGGCGGCCAGGAAGGGCGGCTCCCGCAGGCAGAGCCGGAAGCCCCTGCCCCCCAGAGGGGCCGGCGTCCCCTGGGAGAGTGGGAACACCGGGTCTCCGCAGGCTCCGGTGGGCCTCGCTGCAAGGGGCTTCGAGGGCTCAGGGGGCATCGCCCTGGAACCATGGGGAGGGGGCGGCAGGCCTGATGTCCTACTCTCGGCTCCGGCCTTGCTGTCTGCCTGGTGGGGGGCGCTGGGCACTGACCTTTCCCAGCTCTGGTTTTCCTATCTGCTAGACTTCAAAAACGGAACGGACCCTGCCTCCAGCGCCTTCCGTGCTCGGGCGGAAACGTGGTTCCTGCTTCTCCCCACCTGTCCATGTGGCCACCTACTGACTGTTCACAGCACTGGAAGAGCCTAGAAGGCTGCTAACCCCTCACCCCCGCCCTGCAGCAGAGGCTGCTCCTGGGGCCCCACACAGTGTCCCACACAAAATCATGGTGAGCAGCCTTGGCCCCCGGCCCTAGATGGCCATCCAGCCGGGCCAGCTCTCCAGGATGGAGTAACGGCCGAGGTCCCTCCTGCAGAGGACTTGGGACAGCCCGTCCCCTCATTCCCAGCCCCCAAGTGGCGGGACAGACTGGTCCATGGCATGCGTGCCGGGGTCCTCCTTCCGTCCGAGCAGGGGCGGGAGGCTTTCTCGTCAGGGGGTGACGTGTGCGCAAACGCGGGGAGCAGGCGTCAGGCCAGACAGCGGGAGGCGGGATCCACGGGCGCTCATCTGGACCCCCCCTCCCCGGGCAGAGGGTCGTGGGGCTCCGACAGCCGGACCAGCTCTCCATTCGGTCAGAACGATAAGGGGGCCCCGCGGCCCCACACTCCACCGTTCCCGCCCTCTCTTCCTCCTCGGTGTGTGTCTCTGGTTTCCTTCTGTCCAGTGGGAGACCATCTGTCACCCTCTGGCCTCCCAGAGAGGCTAGGGTCCCTGTGGCGTCTGCCTGCACCCCTCCACCCGCCTTTCTCTCTGCGACTTCCCGAGGAGGGCGCCGGGGACTCGCAAAGCCTCCAGCCTTCTCAGGAAAGGCCGTTATAATGGATTAAGGGCTCTGTCTTCTTTCACACAGTCATTTATTAAAATGCTTTTTTGCCTAAATTACACCTTGTCTCTCGCCAAGCGGGGCTCTCACCTGGCACCCTGGTATTTGCTGTGAAGTCCTACTGCCTGCGCCCCGCCCTGGGGCTCCCTGAGGGTGGGCGCCCTCCCGTCCTGCAGGCCCTGGGAGCGCGTCTCCCTGCAGCCGGTCCTGAGCACGGGGCCGCCCGGCCGCCTGGGTCTTCCCCAGGCTATGGCGACAGGTGGACCTTACTCAAGTCTGCCCAGGGGCCGTCTGAGCACGAGAGTCACCGAGGCCCCAAGGGGAGCCCCCGGGGGGGTCAACAGGCCTGGGATAGCTCACTGAGAACCTGGTCTTCCTTCTGCCTGTCTGTTCCTGGCTGAGTGCCAAGGAAGGGGCCTTCTCCCTCCCTTCCAGAACCTTCCAGCGGTTTCTTATTGGCTTTACCCTAGCTGGAGTCAGCTCTGTGTGCAGGGGAAGGCCATGGAGGGGAGGGCAGGGTGACGGCCTTGGCACCCAGGGCTGGTGTGCCCCTCCGCCCGTGGGTGCTGCTATGTCCCCAGCTTAGATCCAGGACCATGACCTCCAAGTTCATCACGTTTTCCACCTGGTGGAGAAGAGTCTGGCCCTGGCCCGCCTCGGGAGCCCCGTGTGTACCCACAGGAGTGTCTCCTATGAGGGCCAGGCTGAACTCGGGGACCGCCCTGCCCCCAGCCCTCCCCGCGCACTGCCCGTTCTCACTTGTTCGTTTCAGGGACAGATTCCCAACGCAGAAGCCTGGGGCTCAGGAAACGGCCTGGCTCAGAATCCAGGTGGGTTGCAGGATGGGGGCCCTCTGATGTCACCACGTGAAGGACTCCAGCTGACTCAGAGTGGGAAACAGAATGTGAGCGGGTCTCTAAGCTGGACGGTGTGAATCCAGCAGCTTGTGTGCCTTGGGACGAGGGCGATGGGCATGGGAGGCCTGCACGGGGCTCGCACCCGGGGCGAGAAGCGTGCTGACCTCGCTGTATGTCTGCACACGGCTCTCAGCTGTCCCTCAGGGTGATGGCCGGCAGGGCCCTGGGCCAGCGTTGCCCTTGGGAGCACGGTGCGGGGCGAGCCTCGGTCACACCGGCTGTGGGGTGTGCCCTCCTTGGGATCGTGTGTTTACCCCTCCAGGGGGTCCTGTGGATCAGTCGTCTGTTTGCGGAGCAGGACTCCCCAGTGTGGCTGGGCCATGGCCTGTTGTTTTTTTTTTTTTTTTAAAGATTTTATTTATTTATTTGACAGACAGAGATTACAAGTAGGCAAGAGAGGCAGGAAGGGAGACAGAGGAGGAAGCAGGCTCTCCGTGGAGCAGAGAGCCCAATGTGGGGCTCGATCCCACGACCCTGGGATCATGACCTGAGCCGAAAGCAGAGGCTTTAACCCACTGAGCCACCCAGGCGCCCCGGGCCATGGCCTGTTTAACCATGACCTGTTGTTCCCGGTTTGGGGCCACTGCGGATGAAGCCGCTAGGAACCCTTGTGTGCAGGTTTGCATGTGAACAACATACGTGTGTTTTTCAGGACATGAAACACTATGTAAACCCCCAGGTAAGTCATAATCAATACAGAGATAAGCCTGTGCGGGACCAGTACAGCAGCGGGGATCCCACAGACCTGGGTTTGAGCCTCAGCCTGGCTCCTGGCCGACTGTACAGCCTGGGACAAGGAGGTAGCGACGCTGAGCCTTGATTTCCCCTCTGCGAAATGAGGGCAGTAATGCTCGGCTTTGCGGCCGCTTGTTAGGGTTCCCTGAGCTCATTTGTGTCAGCGCTTTGCACAGTGTCCCCAGTGCATGATAGCGAGCGCCCCTTCGAGGCCCTAAACACTGTGGGGTGGGAGTGCGACCCCTCCCCTCCGCCCGTGGCACTTCTGGTCTTGTTCAGGCCCACAACGACTCCTGCAGCAGCAAGTCCCCCCGCCCTTCGTGCCTCTCACATGACCTCCTGTGAAAGATTCCTGCACTTAGAAAACGTGTTCTTACTCATTTTATGAATGTTCTTATCAAAAAGCATCACCAATCCCGCTTTACTTTAGGAACGGATTATTTCCTTTTTCTTCCTAAAGCAAAGACACTTCCTCGCCAAGGTAGGGACATTTTTATTGGTTCAGTCCTGCCCAAATAGATCATTTAGATTTATAAGAAGCCCAGTGCCAAACCCTTCGGGCACGCGCACCAAACAAGGGGTCAGGATCGGCATCAAAGCTTTCCCAGGGCTCAGCTCTCGGTGCCCGTCCTCCCACGTGTGGGAGAGAAGGGGCTGGCAGGAGGGTCGGGGTCCTGCTCCCGAGGCTGAGAGCTGCCAGGCGCCCGCTGGAGCCTGCAGACGGTGAGGAGAGCGTATGGGGTGAGTGGTTTCTAGGAACCGGGACGCACCCACTCCGCAGAGCGCCGGCCCTGCGGAACCCTTGTCTCCAGGGCCGCTCCTGGAACACCGCCTCCCCTGCATCCTGGACAAGCGTCTCCGGGCCCCTGTGTCAGAGCAACAGCCCCGTGAGCGGCTCTAACCACGGGCTGAGGCTTGCCAGGGATTGTGAGGCCTGGCTGGTCTCCCTCCCTCCTGAAAAAGATTCTGAAACCAAAAATGCCATTGGCCAAAGTGAGCTTTCTGATCCAAAGGATGAGTTTGATAGGGAAAGGGGGGAAGTCAGGGCGTGCTCCGTTGCCCCGGTACTTTTCAGTTTTAGGATCTTTTTATAGTAATGCCATCAAAATGCAACAGCCACTAGTTGCAGTGTGATCGCACAGGGAGAGGGTGCCAACCTTAGCCCCAGCAGAGACCGGCCGCTGCGAAGGCAAGAGCCAACCCCGGCTCCAGGTAGAGGGACGCTGCTGTCCTCGAGGC
This sequence comes from Mellivora capensis, assembly GCA_004024625.1. Classification (NCBI taxonomy): domain Eukaryota; kingdom Metazoa; phylum Chordata; class Mammalia; order Carnivora; family Mustelidae; genus Mellivora; species Mellivora capensis. Next base: position 27,012 of record PISX010016804.1, on the reverse strand, counting down.
AGACAGGCAGCCGTGCTGGGGTGGGGGCACGGCCGCAGGCCACCCAGCGTCATCCATCTTTATCAGCCCTCCGGAAGGCACGGCGGCCAGATGGGTGCACGCACACTGTACACTGGCCTCTGGGGGCGAGGGCGGAGGGAATGCTGGTCTGACACGGACCCTGAGAAGCCGTTTCCTGCAGCCCCTTCATGGGGCAGGTGGAGAATCTCCCAAGCCCCCTGGCTGCTTGCTGCCCTCAAGGTTCATAGTTGTTATTCTTTCTTGGTCAGCTAGATGCAAGCTTATGTGCAGGCTCAGAGCTGGGGACCACCGAGGGGCCATGCCACTGGGGAGCCGGGACCCTGTGCCGCATCCTCCAGGCTCCTGGAGGGAGGACCGGCTCTGTACGAAGCGTCCCACGTTATTTATGCAACTGCCTTGCCAAGACTCTTCCTTGGCAGGCTGGCGAGCCAGAGCGTGGCTTGGCGCCAGGAAGAAGCCTGGGAGCCGCGCGCGGCTGACTGTTCAGCACTGCTTCCCAGGCCCCGGTGTCCGCTGCTCACCCCATTCTGACAGCGCCCAGAAAGCTGGCCTCTCGGGGTCATGGGTGCCGCCGTCCTCTCTGTGTCCTGGGCTCCTCCCCCTAACGAGGGGCCGGCCGGAAGAGCTGCTCCCACGTCCCCTGTGCTCTGTGCTTCCAACAAGGACCACTCAGGGTGCAGGAAAGGTGGACAGGCCAGTGGGCCAGCTGGTCCACCAGCCTGGACAAGCACAGCCATCAGTCAGCACGTGCCGTCTGCCCGAGCCCCACAGTGCTCTGCGGGCCCCGTGACGCTGGATCGGCTGTCCCTGTTTGACAACCCAGGAAACCGAGGCAGGGCTGTTCAGTAACCAGCTGAGTCAGGGAGGCAGCGCGGTGTCAGGATCAGGGAGCATCCCGCACCCCTGGGCTGGCTGGGGGACACGGGCAAGGGTGGCTCCTGCCCTGGTTTGTTAGTTTGACGCATGTGGGTAGACACTACGCCCCGCATTCAACGACGGCGTCCACCTGCGGCGGCCTCACCGACGGCGGCTTAGAAACATCCTTGCTCGCCACCTGGGTGTGGGGCGCAGCCGTGGATGGCGCGCGTGCTCCACCGGTGAAGCTCTGAGGCCCGCAGGACGTCGTCCCGTGGCTGGGGAGGCAGCCCCCACCGCCCCGCGCCGGCTCGCTTCCAACAGAGGCCCCTCTCGCCAAGCTGCGCTCTGACCCGGCTTCTGACCTCAGCTTTTACGGCTGCGTGCGGGACCCATGTTGAGCTCATTTTTGTAACTGGGAGGCAGGGGTCCACGTCCCTCTTCTTTGCAGGTGGCTGTCCCATTCGCCCAGCACCATGCGTTGGGAAGACGTCTCATTCCCTATGGAACTCAAGATTCTTGTGGAGCATTCACTGAGCATGGATGTGAGTGTTTACTTCTGGACCCTCGATTCCATTGTGTGGATCCACTATACGCCGTGTCCCAGGCCCACACTGCCTTGGTGACTGAAGTCAGGAAGTGTGAATTTTCCAACTTTATTCTTTCTCAAGGCCATCTAGACCATTGGGGTCCATTTCAGGACCCCCATAGGTCCAACAATCCTAATGCTTTTTCAGGATTAGCGCGTCAATCTCTGTAAGAAAAAGGCATCTGTGATACTTATAGGAATGTGTTGATTCTGCAAACCAATTTGGGGGGTGTTGTCATCTTAACAAAACTAGGTCTTCCAACCAATGGCCATGATGATTTTTCATTTTTTAAGTCCTTAATCTCCTTTGACAATGTTCTAGAGTTTGGGGAGTATGAGTTATATACTGCTTGTGTTAAATGTTTTTCTAAGTATTTTATTCTAGGTAATGACATAAATGGAATTGCTTTCCCGATTTTATTCATTGCTCATTGCTAGTGGACAGTAGATTTTTGTATATTGATTTTGTATCCTACAACCATGGCTAAACTCATTTATTACTTTTATTTTTATTTTTTAATAATAAAAAATTTTAATTAGTGTTTAAGACAATGGAGAAACAAGTTTGAAAACCCATTGTGTATATTAACTACCAAGTTAATTATCCATATTGGAATTTTTTATTACTTTTAACACTTTCTTTAATGGATTCATTAAGATTTTCTGCATACAAGGGCATGGCATCTGTGAAAAATGATAGTTCCTTTCCAAACTATTCCAAAAAGATAGTTTCAAACCTTTTCTCCCTCGCTCCCACCCTCCCTCCCTCCCTTCCTTCCCTTCTACCTGCCTTCCCTTCTTTTACCTATAGTTTTGTTTTCTATGATTTCTTTTTCTGGTTTAGTATTAGAGTGATATTAGCCACATAGAATAAATTTTTGAAATAAACTTTGAAACAATATTTTTGGAATAGTTCGTAAAAAATTGATATGAATTCTTTAAGAAATAGTCACTAGACTTCACTAGTGAAGTCATCTGGTTCTGGATGGTTTTTAGAGAGAGAGGCACAGGGCTCAGGCTCCACCTCACGACCCTGAGGTCACGAACTGAGCCAAACTCATGAGTTGGACACTTAACCAAATGAGTCACTAGGTACCCCTGGTCCTGGACTTTTCTTTGCTACTAAAAATATCTCTTTACTTGTTATAAGACTATTTAGATTTTTTGTTTCTTCTTGAGGAGGTTCTGATAGTTTATATCCTTATAGCAATTTGTCCAATTTGTCTCGATTATCTAATTTGTTCACATGTAATTGTTCATAGCACTACCTTTTCTTCAAAAAAGATTTTATTTTTTTGAGAGAGCAGGGGGAGGGGCAGAGGGAGAAGTATGGGGCTTGATCCCAGGATCCTAGGATCATGACCTGAGCCGATGGCCAATGCTTAACTGACTGAGCCATCCAGGTACCCCTCAGAGCACTATCTAATAATACTTTTTATTTCCACAAGATTGGTAGATATGTCCCTCTTTCACTCCTCATTTTAATAATTTAAGTCTCCTAGCCAACAGTTTGTCAACCTTATTGATCTTTATAAGAATTAACTTTTGGAAAAAAAAAAAAAAAAGAATAAACTTTTGGTTTTCCTAATTTTCTCTATTGTTTTTGTATTCTTTATTTCTGATGTATCTTTATTATTTCCTTCTTTATTTACTTTAGGTTTTGTTTTCTCTTCTTTTTCTAGTGTCCTATTGTGGAAATGTAGGTTATCATTAATACCTTCTTTTTTAAAAATGTAGGTAGTTACAGCTATAAATTTCCCCCTAAGTATTGCTTTAGCTGCATCCCATAAATTTTGGTACATTAAGTTTTTTACTTTCAGTGACATTGAAGTGTTTTCTAATTTCCCTTGGGATTTCTTATTTTGCTCATTTGTTACTTAGAATATGTTGTTTAATCTCCACATAATTTTAAATTTACCACATTTATTTCTGTTATTGATTTTTCATTTCATTCCATTGATGTTGCAGGACATACTTTGTATGATTTATATCCTTTAACATTTATCTGGGCTTGCTTTATGCTCTTGTACACCATCCATCTTGGATAATGTGCCTGAAAAGAAAGTGTATTCTGTTCTTTTTGCACACCTCATAGACCCCTGTTAGGGCCTCATGAGTTACAGTGCAGTTCAAGTCTTCTATTTGCCTGTTGATCTGCCTTGCTGTTCTGTACATTCTTAAAAGTGGATTAGCAAAGTTTCCAACTACTGTGGAATTTTCCATTTCTAGCTTCCATTCTGTTAGTTTTTGTTTTGTGTGTTTTTGGACTCCGCTTTTAGGTGCATGCACATTGAACATTCTTATACTTCTGGATGGATTGACCCATTCGTCATTACAAAACATCCCTCTTTATGTCTAGTAACATTTAAAAATTTTAATGTATTTGAACTGATGTTAGTAAAGCTACCCCAGATTCTTGCAATTATTGTTTGCATAGTGGGTATTTTCCCATCCTTTTACTTTTAACCTATTTGGATCTTTTAATCTATATGCACACCTGGTGTGAAGAATAGTTAGTTAGATTTTTGTTTTTCAGTTCAGTTTAACAATCTGTCTTTTGATTATATTGTTAATCCTTTCACAGTTATTGTTAGGAGTGATATGTTTAGATTTATGTCTACCATTTAATTTTTTCCTATATGCCTGTCCTTTTTGTTCCTCTATTTCTCCGTAAGTGCTTGCTTTTGCTCTAAGGGCTATTTTCTATTATAGCTTTGTATTTCTGTAGTGAGTCTCACTATATATTTTATTTGCCTATAAGAGACTTATTTTATTTTTATTTATTTATTTTTTAAATTTTATTTTAATTCCATAAAATTAATTCCATTAATTAATGTTAGTTCCAGAGGTAGAGTTGTTATTCATCAGTTGCCTTGAACATCCATATATTTTAAAATTATTTTCTTAGTGGTAGCTGTAGGGCTCACAGTATACATCTTAAGTTGGAATCAACTTCAGATTTATACAAAAAATTCAGGGAGATATTGAGATGTTACTCCCACAGAGCCCCCCCATTATACATACTGCATCTATAGATGTTACAAACTTAACAGTACATTGTTATAATTATTACTTTATATAGTTGTATATCTTTTTTAGAAAGCTGGTAGAAGAAAGGAGACCAAATATATATTTTTGATGTTCATTATATTAATCTTATCATTTCTTGCTCTCTTAATTTATTCCTGCAGATTCAAGTTACCATCTGGTGTTATTTTCTTACTTTAATATAACTTTACCACCACTCACCTCCTGTGTGTATTGTCAAATATATTACATAGTTATGTCACAGTCCCAACAATATGATTATATCATATTATTTTATATAATTGCTTTTTAAATTGGCTAAGAGAAGAAAGGAGAAGATATATGTAATTATACTGTCTTTTATAATTACTTACATAATTACCTTTACCAGCACTCTTGTGTGTGTGTGAATTCAAATTACCATCTGGTGTCACTTGCTTCCAGTCTGAAGAACTTCTTTTAGCATTTTTTGTAAGGTGGGTCTACTAGCGACAGATCCATCTGTTTTTGTTTATCTGGAAATGTCTATTTCACCTTCTTATTCTTAGAGATAGTCTTTCTAGATATAAGAGCCTTGCTTGATAGCTTTTTCTTTCAGCACCTTGAATACGCCATCCACTGCCTTGTGGCCTTCATTGTTTCTAATGAGAAGTTAGCTGTAAATCTTATTAGCGTTCCCTTGTAAGTGATGAGTCATTTCTCTCTTGCTGATTTCAAGATTTTCTTTGTCTTTCAACATTTTTACTAGGATGCATCTGTTTGTAGCTCTCTTTGCATATATTCTACTTGAAACTGATGAGTTTGTTGGATGTATAGATTAATATTTTCCATTGATTTGGGGGCATTTTCAGCCACTATTTCTTTGAATATTTTTGCTGCTCCCTGGTGTTACTTCTCTCCTTTTGGTGCCCCCATTATGCATATGTTGGTGTGTCATGTGTATCTGACATTTCTCTAAGGCTCCATTAATCTTTTCTCTTTAGATTGCATACATATCTATCCATCTTCCTTCAAGTTCACTGATTCTTTCTTCTGCCAGCTCAAATTTACTGTTGAGCCCTTCCAGTGAATTTTTCATTGTGCTTGTTATATAATTTTCCATTCCAGAACTTCCATTTGTTGTTTTTTTAATCATTTCAATTTCTTTATTGAAATTCTCTACTTGATGAGACATTGTCATTGTACCTCCTTTTACTTCCTTAAGCATAGTTTCCTTTAGTTCTTTGAACATATAATAGCTGCTTTGAAGTCTTTGTTGAGTCTGACATCTGAGCCCTTTCAAAAACAGTTTCTGTTGCCTGACTTTTTTTTATATATGGGTCACACTTTACTGTTTCTTTGCACATCTTGTGATTTTTTGTTGAAAACTGGACATATTAAGTCCTGTATTTAAGCAACTCTGGGTGCTGATTCTTCCATCTGCAGGGTCTGTTGTTATTTGCTTGTTTGTTTGGGGACTTGACTCACAGTGTGCCACCTCGGATGTCACTCCCCAGAGGGCACAGTCTTGGGCATGTGTTCGTTCACCCTAGGATGACAGTGGTTTTAGCAGAGCTCTCTCTGACTGTCTCTTTTTCTGTTTTCTCTGTTAAGTTGTCTTCCTCTGTTGGTATCACACTCAGCTGATAGCCTCCACTGATCCTGGCTCATCTCTCTATTGTTTCTGACAATGCCCCTGGGCATAAACTGCCACAGTCAGGTTCGATTAAATTCATGCCCCTCTGCTGGGTGAGTATTTGGGGCCTGTCTCTGAGTCTTGATCTAGTCCCAGGAAGGCTCTTAGCTATCTCTCTTACTGGTTTTCTCTGGTAAACTATTAGCTGGCCTGTAGTTCAGCTTGTATTCATGAAGGTACCAGCCTCTTCTTAATTTCTTATGACCAAAATCTCTATCACTTTTGACAGCACCTGTAGGTTGATCTTCCTCATGTTCCATTTCAAATAAAGTCAGTTTCCTTGGAAAGAGCTACAGGGCTCTCTGTTCCTGAGACCTCTTACTTCCTGGGTGAAACCTTTGCATCCCATCTCTGGAACTAGGGGTGGGGAGAGTGACCTGCTTCTTTTGAGTGACACCCCTGGTTTACAAGTAGGGCACTGGGTAGGAGCGTTGGCTTGCCTCTCTTGGAATGGAATCTCTGCCCTATAAGTGTGCTGGGGTGCTAAGCGTGATTGGGGTCCATGGTCTTGGTGTGTTGCACCTGAGCAAGAGTTTTTGAACTCCTGGGTAGAAGAGATCCCCAGACCTCTCAGCTGCTCTTGCCTGGGATACAGCTTCTGCAACACACAGCTGGGAGAAATAAGAAATGCTGGTGGTTTGGCCCTCCCAGGGAATAATTATGGTCCTAGCCTGACTTCTGGAATGTATGTGGAATGTATATGTATTCGGCCAATATATATATGACCAAATCTTATACTTACTGCTAGTGTGTTGAAGATGATTAATAAATATTTCTTGAGAAAAAATGTCAGTGGATGGAATGAGAAGAAGATGAGGGGTATCCTATGTGGAGGTTAGCAGATTATCTAATGGGGTGCTGTCCTGACCAAGAAGTTGGGCTGGGTGGTCTTCAAGGTCCTTTTGGACAATGAACCTTTGTGACTCTAAATACAGATGTGAAACCCATCTGAACCATACATCTGAACAGAAGACTTTATACCAGTACACCCCAGTCCTTGGCAGAGGGTAGAAGAGGTCCTTCCTCAGCTGCCTGCCTGTCTTGAGTTATCTGTGTGGGGTTTTTCTACCAGTGGAGGCCACACTTGTGTTTTAAAACTGCCCTTGGGACGTTATTGGAAGTCTTCCCATCTGAAGTAATGTTTTATGCTGCCGGATCATGACGTGTATGACAGTGGCCCTGTGACTCCCCCCTGGTCAGCTCCCACAGATGCCCCTTCTTGGTTGTGCCAGGACTCTTCACTGAACATCCTTTGTCCTGACCTATGTCCTGCGCCCCCCACAGTACGCACCTGAGGAGAGGTGAGGAGAGGGAATCCTGTGTCAGATCCGGGAACAGCCACAATTTGGTGTGACTGGGGAGGACCCCACAAGCACTGCTCACCAGTGGTCCCCTGTGGAGTACCAAACTCTAAACTTATTTCTTTGTATCAGTGCTGCCAGAAAGACTATTGTTGTTGTTGTTGTTGTTGTTCTTCACATGGCTTGTTGCTGCTAAGAGCAATTCTGTGTAAGAAAGATCCTCCATCGTGGTGTTACTGAAATGCACAAAAAATTACCTTTGAATTTGCAAATGTATTTTTGTATCCCAGACGCCATGTCAAAATAGACCGTAGATCCTTGAGGATCATTTCAGGTGTTCTAACTGGCCTAATGAGTACAGGAAACCACAAATGAGCCTCAGCAAATACATACATCTTCACGTGGTTCTGCCTCTTTGTTCTTTCCCCACTGCACCCAGAAAGAACAGTGAGGAGATTCAGGGCTCTTGTTTATGGCTCTATTGTGAAACAGCACTGTTATCCCTGGTTAGATCTCTTGCCTTCGTTGAAAGTATCAGTGTACAATGGCATTGCCCATGATTGCTGCCTGTGATAGGATAAGCAGGGTATGGGAAATCCAGACACACGGCCTTCCAGTAACGGGCACTAATGCCATCAGAGCAGCTTTCTTGAAACGAGCGAATTCTGTGATTAATAAGTGGGTCTTGGATCCTGATGAATGAATCTGCTAATTACTCGCCAGCCACCTACACGAATACAGCAAAGGTGTGAAGTGGCTTTGGGCACGGAGGCTCTTGTCCTGTTTATAGGCTTTAAGACACCGAGACATAACGGCTTTGGGAATCCTGTGTCAGATCCGGGAACAGAATGGGGACTTTGGGGCGAAAACAAGTGAAATCTGTAAAGCATCTGTTGCTGGAACCACTGGGGCTCATGACTGGTTTTGACCCAGGTATCGAGGGTCACATTTGGGGGAAGCTGGGTGAGAGGGACATTGGAACTTCTTGGGTTATTTCGGTAACTTTTCTATAAATTTGAAAGAATTTCAAAATGAAAAGTTTATTTACAAAATATAACAGCTCTAAAAATTCTCTTAGAGGGTAAATTACAGCTGATGTGATCTCTTCTATCCATGCACTGGGAAGAGGAACAGAATTTTCATGGGAAGCCCTGTCTGGGTCCTCACAGGCTGTGCTACTGGTCACGTGGCCACGGGAAGGTCAGCTCTCCCTCTGGCCTCAGTGGTCTCATCTGGAACGTGAGACCACAGACTCAGGGTCCTCTCTGGAATATTCTAGGCTGAACACTGTGATTCAAAGTGCAACTCAGCTATATTGGGGGGGGGGAGGCAAGCAAAAACCTCTAGAAGGTCATCTTCTTTTGTGGAGATCCAGCTGGTTCCTTTTAAGTGACAGCAAAAATCAGATGCTCCAAGCCTGCTCAGTAGCGGAAACAGTGCAAAAGAATCCGTTTGAATCGCTAATTGGGGATTTAGTTGGCTGCTCAGAGGCTGTGGGATGAAGCCGGTTTCACTCTTTTCCAAAGGCAGGTGAAAGATTTCCTCTCTGGGGACCCCGATGTCCTCATACGTGAAATGCAGAAACGGACAAGAAAGCCAAGAGAGCACTTTGCCTTCGTCCTCAAAGGGTTGCATTCCCAGCCTATACCCCTGTCCTCCAGAGCAGTTAAATGCCCCCTCACCTTCCATCCATAGGAAGCGTCTCCTATGCAGGTGTTCTTTGGGTGAGAGCTGCTTCGGCTCTGACCTAGACATCAGAGTAGGGATGGAGCCAAACACGCGTGCACACGTGCTCCTCCAGGAGCTCACGGCTGCAGAAGAGCCTTGCAGGCATGGCAGGCTTGGCGGAGGACGTGTGGGTGGCTGTCGGATGACTCAGGTGTGCTCAGAGAAGATTCTCTCTTCAAAACATCCTCTGCGCTGTTGTGCCAAGTCCCGAGAAGCTCCTTGTTGCTGTTGTACTTGTACGGATAAAGGGATTAGTCTCTACTAAAATATCGTTTGGAGACAGAATTTATTAAGTTATCATTTGTCAGGTACATGCTGATGCGACTTGATTAGTTCCCTTTTAACAGGCGGGCTAGTCCGGAAGGTATTCTGAAGGAAGAGGAGGAGGGAGATAGAACCTGAGCTCCTACCGTCCTAGAAGCAGGGGCCATGGGAGAGGAAGGAGGGGGGCACACGCTGGAGGTGGACTTCATTTCACCATTCCTGGGGGTGACAGTGCATCGCTGTCCTCAGCCTTGCCTTCTGCAGAAGGGGTTCACATCGGGTTAGGGCCAGATCTTTGAAATGTGAGGGTGAAGGGTCTTGTGCTGGGATGTCGGGGAAAGCCCCGTGCCTCCCTGGGCTCCCAGCAATTCAAGGTAGGAAAATATGAATTAAAGTAGGAAGGTACCTTTAATACCTTACAGGCATGAATGATCTGAGGCTTCTCTGGGATCCTCATGGCACTGCTGAGTCTGGAACCCAGTCCTCTTGCACCCTAGTCAGATTAAGGGGCAGCAAATTGGTGAGGAATGGAGCTGGGCACAGCTGAGATGCTGATGAAGTTAGTCATGTATCTCTCCAACCTCTGCTGAAACCCAAGGTCCCTATTGGTGTGGTGTTCCAGTGCCTTCCTGCAGACCTCTGCACCCTCAAGCGACCTCTGATCACCGTAAAGCCTTCCTGAGCCTCTCCTCGTCGAATGGCCTCCAGGTTAGCCTCTTCTGCTCCTTGAGCCTTACCCACCTCAGGTCTCAGTCAAAAACTCGACCTCCCTGCGAGTGAATTTGTCTGACTCGTTCCGTTCATGTTTAGGGCATTACAGGCCACTCTTCTTGGGATCAACACAGAACATTTTAACTTTGTAAAGCACTTCAAATCTTTTATCTTGTTGGAGTTTCATAATACCTCAGTTAACTAGCCCAAATGTTGGCAGTAAAACGTGGAGTAGAATTTAGGGCTCCTGAACGCCAACGCCCACCTCTGTCTACACATCTCGAGGAAAACGTAGCACTTTTTTGCTCTATTAAGGTCCAGTGAATGATCTTACACCAGTGCCCTGAGAGAGGCTTTGGGGTGGTCGGAGCAGCCTTGAAGAGCCTGGGTCCTTGAAGTCATAGCCTGAAGTCAGCTGGCCATCCTGTCTGAACATTTGGCTCTGCCTCTCTGTCTCAAAAAATGGGCTCTCCAAATGACTTTCCCTCCACTGCTTTTTCTGTGGACGTCATGCCTTATTTTGTTGGTGAGTCGTTTCAGTGTCTGTGCTTTCTTTCCCTAAGGAGAATGCAAGAGCCTGGAGTGTATGTGGCCTCCCTTCTGCGGTGCACCCCAGGGCCACTCAGGGACACAGAGCAGGTGCTCTCCAAAACTCATTGAGCTGAAGGGGGTACATCTTGCTAGATGAGTCAGATGAAGCTGTGTTCCTCCAGAATGTACCACTGGGCTAAGTGATGTCCTGGAACTGACTTTTTAACAAATACGGAAATTACCCTCAAAATGGATGCTGTGTCTTTTACAGGAGCCCCTGGGTAAGCCATATGCTTACCCTGTGTTTTAGCAAGGGGGCAAATGCTTACTCTTGGAGTGCCTCTTTTGGAATTGACTTTGGCATTTTTTTGGATTAGCCTCAACATTGGCAAATCTTCATCTTCTGAAGGTATACTTGTGTTTTGGAAATGGTTAAGTCATCTGGAGACAACTCGTATGAAAAGGTTAATAATAAAGCAGGACCAGTTTTGAATATATAAACAAACAAAAAATTAAATGACTTTAAAGCAACTAACTGGATATTTCACTATGCTTTATATGGTATTTCTTAAAGGAAAAAGATTCAGTCAGATATGTCTTTCTTGTATGGCCAAGTGCTATGTCCCACTCAATCACCCAAACATTAACTGGGGTGTGCCTCCACGTACTTGAGGATGGGGGTCTTATCTTTTCACTTCTATTCTTTTCTTGGCGGCATAGTACTGGGCTCATGGTCAGCGTTGAACCAAAGATTCTGAATGAATGAATGAATGAATGACCTTGGGTATGCTATTAAAAATTGGTATGATTATTTCACACTAATGTGTGTGTGTGTGTGTGTGTGTGTGTGTGCATGTGTGTGTTCTTTGTTACCCAATGCTGCATTGTCACAAAAACATGCTTATTTAGCCTCTACTGCATGTTAAGTACCAAAGTTTGGTGCAGAGGCTGTAACACTGAGTCAGTCACGAACCTGTACTCAAGGAGATCACCGTGGAGGAGGCAGCATTTGACCACAGTGTGTTAAGGATTATGGCTGGGCACAGCCAGGGACCCAGAGGAGACACAGCTGAGTTGATGTGGGGTTCACCAGGACCTGAAGGACCAACATGAGTTACTTGAGCAAAGATGAAAGAAGTTGCCCCAGGAGAAGGAGTTGTCTGGGCAAGAGGTATGGAGTCGTGTGAAAATATGTGTTCAGGGAACTACAGGAGTTTGACCTGGTCAAGCCAAGAAACACATGTAGGGAAGTGGTAGGAGATTTGGGAAAGGTCAGCTGAGGCAGACCCCATGGAAGACTGAGCTGGACGGTTGTGGCACAGGGTCAGTGTTTTGCCAAGATCACTCCGTCACAGGTAGAGGATAGATTAAAGACAAACTAAAAGGAGACTGGTAGGTCCGTAGCAAGAATCCAGACCAGAACTGATGAGGGCTCAAACCAAAGCAGTGAGAGTGGCTGGGCCTTGAAGAGGGCGGTGAACTTGAGGGGTGCTAACGGACAGAATCCCCGAGACCAGGGATGGCTGGACGTGGAGGTGAACGGGTGGTCAGGGTCCAGACGGCCGTTAGGGCTTGGGCTTATGTGACAGGGCCGACCAGCATGGGGAGGTAGACGGTGCTGGCTGATGGTAAAACGTATGATTTAAATCACACATACACTTTGTTGTCTGTAGAGCGGATAGTATTTTCTATTTCCACAAAACCCACTTTCCTTCTATTTTTAGATAATTGCTTTTCTCAATGTTGAAGAAGTGAGTAATTTAAATAAAGATATTTACACTTTAAGGTTTTCTTAGTACTTCCAAACAGAGACATATGTGTAAATGCTAAACAGAAGTTTCAAATCAGACCTTCTTGCCCTTCTAGTGTTCGTTGTTGGGGGGACTCACCACGGTGTTTGCCCGCCTCAAACGGAGGGGCTTTCTGGATTCCAGACTAAAAGTAAACATGTTGCTTGGGCCATGGGATTAGAAAATAAAAATGTGAGATTCCCCAGTTACACCTGAGTTTCAGGTAAATAATGAATAATTTTTAAATGACTATGCCCTAGGCAACATGTGGGAAATTCAAATTCAGTTGGACACCCTCTATTTTATCTGACAACCCGAGAGGTGGAACATTTCTTTCAATGACTTCTGGACCTTTCTTGCAACAAAAGATCATTTGGGACTTTCTAAAAATCCAAATGGAAATGGTGGCTGGCATAGCGACAGACATACTGCAAGTTCTTAAATGATGATGAGGAGTTTTGATAAAATGATTTCCCATTTCCAGATAGGATGGTTCAGCTGCTTCTATCCCTTGAACTCAATCACACCTTTTAAGACCAACAAGAAGACACGTTGACACATTTTAAGCCCTCCCAAGGGACCCTCCCTCATGGTGGCTTCGATACTCAGGCACAAGCCTGAGTAAACAGACGAGACTTGTTCTAATGTCAATGAAGCTGGGGGATCTGTTGGCCACTCCTAGCCAGCTAGGAGTTCTCTGTGGGAAAGCCCAAGGGGGCAACCCCAGGATTTTTTACTTGGGCTCAAGATGTCTTGAAGGAGGAGAGAACATGAGGACCCGTGGAGCCTTGTGGGTTAGAGCTGGCTTCCTGAGGTGCCCTTGGAAGTGTGCTAAATGCTGGAGGAACGGGTGCACCATTAGCAAGAGCCACTAGATTGTGTCCTGATATCTGGCTCCAGCTGTCCCCTGGACCCTGAAAGGAGCACGTCATGTTACCCAGGCAATTACGAAGATGAAGCAGTTCACCCTCCCCCTTGCCTGTCCCCAGATGCCAGCAGACCCCCTTCTGAGGGATGGCTGGTGGAGATTGCTTTGGAGCAGAGCAAATCAGGAACGTGTGAGCCCATGATCTTGCCTTCCTTTCTTAGATCAATGGAAGCAAATTGTTTCAAAAGGCACAAGGTGGCTGTTCCAGGACCCAAACCAGAAGCCCTTGCAGCAGCACCGTCTTGTGCGGAGAACCCTGCTACCCGGTAGTGTGATCCATGGACTAGCTTCTCCTAAGAGCATCTTAGAAATGCAGAGTTCAGAGCCCCACCTCAGACCTGCTGACTCTGACCTGGCATCTTAACGAAATCTGCACACACACGATGAAAGCTGTTTCTGTTCATGTAATTGTGATTGACCGTTGGAGGGGGAGAGGCGGGGCACTTACTCCTCCACCCTCTCTCCCGCGGCCGTCCGGAATGTCACATCTGCGGGGGGCTCCCGGAGCCCAGGGACAGCACCTGCCCAGTTATACAAAGGCTCTGCTCCACACAACTATGGAAAATGTCTCTGGCCAGTCGAGGCCCTAGTCAAGCTGGCCGTCCCAGCTGTAGCTCAAGCTCCTTGTTTTATAAATGAGAAAATAGTGACCAAGGGGGGAAGTAACCTGCCGACGGTCGAAGACCTCTCTGAATACTCGTCCAAAGGTCAAATAACAGTGGCAGAGAGGAGGCCAGAAACCAGGCTTTCTGACTCCCATTCCAATTTTCTTGACACTTTATCTCGAAAAACGGAAGTAACAAGAAAGCTGTGTCTTCTTGGTGCCATCAACGGGCCTTTGAGGGTGCCCTGAACAAAGAACAGAGACTCCATGGTGTGCTCTGTGTGCTATTTAGAGAAAATAAATATAACACTTGAGCCCAAAGGCTCCCACCTAGGCCACTGTTGACTAAGCAAACGTCCACACTTGAGCGTGAAATAGCAAAGGTAGGGGCATGAGCAGGGGGAGTTTCTCCAACAGTCTTGTTCCTGAAAAGGGCGTGAAGAGTCATTTTACATTAGAGACAGTGCATTCTCAAGCATTCTTCCCTACAGCGGATACACAGCTCTAGAGATAATTAATGGCCCATCATTTTCTGCATAAGAATGACCTTGTAGATTTGACTTTCTTGCATTTGGGAATAAAGTAGGACTGAAAGGGAAGAGGAAAGAGAGAATTTGGAGTGGGAATAAATAGTGTCAGAGCCGGGATGACTTCTTGGGGCCCTTTAGGCATCCCACAGCTCCTTCCCCCTCTCGGCAGACAGGGGACGGCTGTCTTGCTGGGGCTCCCATGGAGGTGGTAAAGACAGTCTTCCCGCACCCGGGCTGGAGCTTGGCCAGGAGGCCATTCTGGACTGGCACTCAAGGGAGATTCAAACTGCTTTAGCACGGGTCAGGCGCGTGTTGGCTCTCGGAAAGCCGTTCCCCGGTGCTGTCGCTCAACTGCAGGGCCCACATGTTTGTGTTCTGGTGACACCCAGAGCAAGCCCGGGGGTGAGGGGAAGGAGTTGCCATGTTGTCAGGGCCTCCTTCTTCCCTCATCCCCATTTTAAGGGTCTTCTCTCATCCCCTCCTCGTCCCCCCAGCGCACTTGTCCCCTGGAGAGACTGCCACTTCTTGCCTCCTTTGCTCTCCATCCTCCCTTTGGAATGGAAGAATAGGGTCTATCTTGGGGTCTCTTTGCAAAGTGGGTGGGCGGCCCCTGCGAAGGCCTTGGGAGCGCTCTCAGTCGAGGGTTCAGGGCAGGATGGAGGAGAACACATACTCCCAGCCTAGGACGCTGTGTTCGGCCTCAGCCTCTGAGGGACAGAGCACTTTTTCCCGGAGTCATGGAAAGTTAATGCGTTATGCTTTGCCTATGAACGATATTTGCCAAATTGGACAAAGTTACCAACTGGCCAGTCCTTGCTGGGAACTTGGCTGAGGACTTTATTCTGTTACCAAGAAAGAGCATCGTCTTGAATGCGGCGTCCTGTGTTGCATTACTGATCAACGGGGCACCACCGCAGCCCCTTCCGGACTGGCTGGAAGTGGGGTGGGGCCGGCTTCTAGGCTTGCGATCTGTTAGGTTTCCTGTGGCTCCAGCCCTGAGGCCCACGCGTGTTGTTTATGTCACCTCACGCAGGTCCCAGGCTCCAGAGGAGCGTGCATTATGAAGGCATGACCCTACCTTCATAATGACCCTACCTTCAAAGTTGACCCTACTGATCAACTGTGCAGGTGCCATATTCGGGACTTGGAACATTCCAGTGTTGTATAGATCATAGAATCAGGAGTCTATCATCCGTTTGTCGGGGGAAGGAGCCCATTAAATAGCAGGTAAGCACATAGAGCCCCTGTTAACAGGTCGAGTTGTGCATCACAGGCTACAATGACTGCATTTGGGTCAGTTCTGCACGTGATACACATGATCTAAATCAGGGGTAGGAAAATGTGTGTGTGTGTGTGAAGGACGAGATAGTAAGTATTTTAGGCTCTGCAGGTGAAAAGTCTGTGTCGCAACTACTCAGTTCTGCTGTCCTGGTGCAAAAGCAGCGTAGACGACCCATACAGAATGCCCATGGCTGTGTCCCAATAAAACTTTATTTAAAAAACAAGCAGCAGGTTGGATTTTGGCCCAGGGAGGGTTGCCAGACTTAGCAATTACAAAGCCAGTGTACCCGGTTGAGTTCGAATGTCAGATAAACAATGAATCCATCTTTTTTGTTTTTAGCGTGTCCTGGATATTGTTTTGGATATGCTCATGCTGGGCATTTTGTATTTTATCTGGTCACCTTGCAGATCCCAGGTGCGAATCTGGATATTTGAGGCAATTAAAACTTTTGGCCTTCAATCACAGGATTTCAGACTTGGGGAAGATTGAAGAGATTTCTCAGATGGGAACACTGGCTGCCAGAGATGGAAAGAGATTGGCCAGAGTCCCACCGAGGCTGGGACTGTTGGCCCCGGGTCCGGGTCCCGACTCCCAGTCTGACGTGGAGGAACCCTGAGGTCAGACGTCCGCGTGGGCCCAGCCGCTCCTGTATGTCTGTTGGGGATTATCCCTGGTGTCCCTACTGGGCTCACAAAAGGCCTTTGGGAGTGGGCCTTCCCGGCAACTCTGTGGGAGTCAGCTCATTTGTCCCTTGGTATTCCCAAGGATAAAAGTAGGTTATTTCTTGGTGACGGGCCAGAAGCTTGTCCTTTCATCGTTTGGTGGCACAGTTCCCGGAGAACTACAGATCAGGGAAACAGGCCCCATGCTACTGACTTCTAGTACAGACGTTTGGCCTCCTATATAGAAATATACAAATGCATGTACGTATAAAACTTAAACATACTTAATTTAACACACACACATATGTGTGTATATATATGTATGTATGAGATCGTAGATCTGTGAAGTTTACAGCACTCCTACGCTCAGGTGCTGTCACGCTGGAGAACAGTTGCTGGGGCCGCACGCAGGCTCTTGCTGAAATCTGTATATGACCATGTGGCCCGGGACAAGTGCCTTGTGGGCTGTAACGTGGGTTCTAAACCCCAGGTCCAGCACTCACTAGCTGCCTGGACGTTCTTAGAATGTCCACGTCGTCTTCTATAACACTGGACCCGCGACGTGTTCGTCACAAACACGTGCACAGGTCCTAGCACACTACGTGGCGAAGGCCTTGACCACGTGTCTCCTTTCCCGTCCCGTTATGTGCCTGGCAGGGCTGGACCAGCACACGGGCACCTTACCTCCCCAAGCAGGTGGGATATCATGCGGTTTTGTTCAGACCAGCAAGGTAAGAAGATTCCTCTAGCCTGTGGTGACCCTGGGAACCCACAGCTGGAATTCTGCATGACTCACCTGTGTCCGAAGCAGCACACCTGGCAGAGGGAGGGGGGCTAACCCTGAGTGGGGGGTGGAGGAAAGGAGTTTGGACTCAGTAAACGCCTCCAGGGGCCCGTGACCATGCACGGGGCTCTCTGCATCTCACCTTCTTTACGGTGAAGGAAGCACCCAGAAACCTTAGGCGATCGGGGCAGAATCGTGAGTAGCTGATGTGCTAAAGAATCACACCTCTACGTTTCCTTTCATCTTCGGTATTCCTACCCAGGTCTCTGGATTTTCTGTGAAGACGTGAAGCCGGGCTTGTGTGAGCGGCAGGAATCCCGTGTTTCCAGCGTCTCGGGGTCCCCGTGCACGGAGGCACCTCTTCCGTTCTTGTTCAAAAACAACTTCCCAGGCTTTGTCTGCTCAGGAGACGGCCACTCTGGGGAATGCCAAATATTTGGGCCTCCTTGTTTGGTTTTCTGCTTTTTGCCCATTCCTCTCGGTCTCTGACATTCTTTCCAGGATAAAGGGCACATTACAACTCTTCGCCGTTAGTGACAATTAGGGGTAATTCGTGAGCAAGGTTTGCCAGTTGCCTTCATTCCTTTGGAACTGACGGTTTGCCTCTCATTCTTGTTTAAAACGGCGCTTAACGTAAAGCCGCCCGTCCTGCCGGATGCGGGGATTTTCTGAATTACAGGCTCCTCTTTTAAACAGTGAGCTGCCGCGGCCGATGCCGTCAGAGGGGTGTGAGCCCCCCGTGATTCAGACCGTTTGACGACTTGCTTCCAGAAGGGAATTCCAGCCACCCCTGTGATCTTTCCATGACTTTGGTCTAGCAGGGAGATGAACCACAGAAGGAAAACGGGGAGTGGAGGCCAGGGCGGTGGAGTGTCCTGGTCTTACCTGAGTGGCTGGCAGGTGGGTTCACCACCGCGTTACTCACTTGCCGTTTGATAACTGGGAAAGCTCGCAGAGAGGTGGAGTGGTCAGGGCGACCAGAATCTGAGGGTCGAGAGACCCTCGCAGCTCCCCGCATTGCAATGGCTCTGGCATCTCCCCCGGGGTCTCAAGTTCCCAGAATGTGCTTTCTCTAGATGCTTCCCGGCAAGGGAGCGGCAGGCGGGCGTCAGCAGCTTCCGGGCCCGGCCGGCTTCAGACCGTCATAGCTTTGTTTTGTTGTGTATGTAATCGGCTCCAAGTTCATGTTAATTGGGTGGAGTCTTACCTTTCGGGGTGTTTTGGTGCTGAGCAGCCTCAGACTTAAGCAGAGTTAATTCCCTTCCGAGCCCCCCATCTCCGACGACGCGAGATCAAACAACCCACTAATTAACGCGGGCGTCCACGGCCCACTGAGGCAGGCAGCGCCGCTCCCCGGAGGAAGCCGTTCTCTGAGCCTGCCCTCCCTGGGGAATGTGTTTCCTCCTCAGATCATGGGAGCGGGAGAACGTGCCTCTGAGACTCCCGTTTCCTTTCCATGTCAAAGGAAATCGTTCTCATTGAAGGTCTGGGGCCCCTCGGCCCCGCGGCCCGCAGACACACAGGCTTGCAGGGTCCCGGGGAGGACAGCTCTGCGCGTGGTGCTGGAGGGGACCGTGTTCACGGGCACGGAGGCGCGGGAGAATGGTCGTTACTCCTGTGTTGGGCGGGATCCCCAGTACTTCGGACAAGGAGCCCCTGCAGGGTTGGGGTGTGTGTGTGCGTGTGTGCACGCCTATTTGCACACATGCACGTTGCTGTGGCAACAGGAGGCGGGGCGCACGGGTAAGCCTGTTTGCGCTCAGCTCCAGAGTGACCGCAGCGCGCCAATGGCCCGATTCACCTGCGGGCCGACCTGCTGACGGCCAAGACTCCACCTTACCGCGCTCCTAGAGAACATCCCTTTGAGGTAGAAAGACAGAGTTTTGTGGCTATTTCTCCCTGTGGAGGGCCTGACACATTACAATGTTCATCCTTCGGAAGGAGGCTTTTTCTTCTGCTGTTCACTCAATTTCAATGAACCCTGACGGGCCCCAACAGCCCACGGAGGGCAGACGCTGGCATCCGACCCTGACTAGAAACTGCCCACATGTGAGGCTCGGGGCATATATGCCGGAGAGGCGAGGTGTGGCGTTCGCCAGCCATCTCGCTGGGGCTGGGGGCAGACCATAGCCAAGGGGGACGAGTGGATGATCTCCAGGTTCACCTGCTGAGAGGCGGATGGTTGGACAGACAGATGGAGCAGGAGTTGTGGGTACCCCCGCAACCTGATCTGACCACAGTGACAGCTCTCTCCGCCGGCCTCCCCGGGACACGGCTGCAAGGCAGTCCAGGAACATCCCTGAACCTCAGAGAGCCTGACATCGTCGCTCCTTTGGGCCACCTTCTTCAGGGCATCTAGGGGTCAGGAGTGGGCTCCCCACACTTTAGAGGGCACAGCACACTGCCGCTGTCAGTCTTCTCAAACTCCTTCCCAGCTGGAGTGGCAGGTGGCCCGAGGCAATGGTCACCTCCTCATGGCCCAGTGAGGCCTTGGTGGCGTTCTGCAGGGGTGGACGGGAGCCAGACCTCATTCCCAGGCTCACGTGTGGCCCTTGCTGGCCGCGGACCCCTTCCTTCTCTCTAGGGGACCATGACTGGATCTACTGTGATGTGTCCATATATTTCACGATTTAACTTACTGAGGACGTTTTTATTCCCACATTCCTGCCTCATTAACTGAATAAGTAACATGGTTTTAGGGTAAATTTTAAAAACTGTACACTTAATGTCCATTACTAATGGTCAGAACACAGAGAAAAGGTGAAGAGAATCCATAAATCTACCATCGAGAGACAACCATAGGTAAATAATATTTCAAGTTGCATGAAATTAAACACAGGACCTTCAAATACTTACTGTCGTTTTCCAAATCCCCTCATCTTCTTGTCAAAAATGCGAAGAACACCCCTTTCACTCAGGCTCTCTTCGATATATACGTTCCGTATAAGAACCCACTCCTTTATTAAATCAAAGCAGTGATTCATTTTATGAGATGGAGTAAAAACAAATTTTAAGTGCTTCTACTTTTCTTAATCGCCCTGTTCCACTCCCACTATGGCTCCTGGGAGAAAACGGAAAATTTCAATTGGGAAACAAATTACTTTCAGGTAACTCAGTTTTTCAGGTGGACGGGTTTCTCCCTGCTTTGTGCCACGTGTGGGCTCCCGTCATCAGTTAGTACCTCCCGGCCTGTCCAGTGAGGACCCTTCATTTCGGATTTATGTAACAGAAAATGGTTTCACGTTAGAGCTTGCTTCCTGGTGGACGGCAGGTACTTCCTTCAGATCCTCAAGGTCTGGGCTGCCTCAGGGGCTCGTGAGGTCCCACTTGATGTCTGGCAAATACCAGCTTTGGGCTGTGATCATGGCTCGTCAAGGGCGGAAAGGAGCTTTCATGGGAGGCTGTTTGAGGAATGAGTGTCTCCAAAGCTCCTGGATGTTAAGAAGCCAAATAAAGGGTCTGGGTTACACCACGGGGAGCACACTACTGAGAAATAAGTGTTCTGTTACGCAAATATAAAGTCGAAGGTTTGCTTTAGCATTATGAGAAAATCGATTTCTTCCAATAATGTTTGAGCAATGAAAACCATAAATGCTTGAAAAAGCAATCACCGTCTTGAATCCACACCCTTAAAGAAAAGCACCGGGAAAACACGCAACAGAAGAGGGGGCATCCAGCTTCTGCAAGATGGCGCCAACGTCCCCCGTAAGCGCCTCCCTCCGCTCCCCCCAAGACATGTACGCGCGTCTGTGAGAAGATGCCATTTCTTGGAACAAATTCAGGATGAAATTAAATAGTTTCTTAAGTTTGCAATTCACTGGCATCAACAACTAGTGAGTGGGTGGTGGTAGACTTTAAAAACCAGAAGAAGGCATCTGCCTTTGCCCCACGTGCTCACTCGTCATGTCTGCAGGACGTGGAGGAGACTGGGGCTCTCCTTGACTCTGGGGTCTTCTGTGGCCACAGACATACATCCTTGACCCAGACAAGCAGAGCTGATGGGACGCCAGGCCGGGAGCAGCCGCATGGACGGCTCCCTGCTCGGCGCGGTCAGCCCCTCGGCGGGCTCCTGCCTGGGCTTCCAGCGCCTGGCCCTTGCCCTGTGCAGCCTGCACCCCGTGACCATACCCTCCTCTTGACCCTGGGGACCGTTTCCCGCCAGGAACTCTAGTGGCTGAGCTGGGCTTTGGCCTCTGTTTTGGAGACGCACCCCAGGGTCCGAGGCTTACCTCTCATGCCTGCGGGGGATGGGCTCGTGTCCCCCCAGAAGCTAAGTCAGGGAGGTGACTCCACTGCTGTGAATGAGACACATGGAACCGGGATGAGGTCATGCTGGGGCGGGGGGCCCTGATCCAGTGGGGCTGGGATTCTGGTCAGAGGAGGGGACACAGGGACAGAGGTACACAGAGGGAGCCCCCCTGGGGATGGAGGCAGAGACAGGACGGATGGGTCTACAGGCCAAGGGCACCGAGCGTGGCCGGCAGTCAGGCTGGAGGAGGCGGGAAGGAGCCCTCACAGGAGAGACTCTGGTCTCCAGAGCCACGAGATGATGCATTTCTGCAGCTTTATCCCAGGACACTGGAGCCGTGAGCCAGGGGCAGGCAGGTCACTGGGTCAGCCCGTGCGGTGGGGACAGAGACAGCCCCTCGGACCGCACCCACCCTGTTCAAGCTGTGAGAGATTTGGCTGATTACACTTAGCTTGGAGCCCCAGTCTTCTCATATCTTCGATGGGGATGCAGGACCCACTTGTCCTGGGACTTAAAGGAGCAAGGAGGTGGGACCTGCCGCGCTAGGACCCCCTGCACCCGGGGTCCTCTCTGGGTTACATCTCCTGGGCTTCTCATGATAGACTTGCCTCTCCTGGCCTCAGGGGCTGTCACTGGCCTGGACAGAACCCTCCAGGCTCTACAGCTTGATGGTGTGTGGATCTCAGACATGGCCCTGAGTCCACCTGGACCCAGACCTACCCTCAGCCTCTCCTGCAGAGCACGGGCACCCTGTGCCTGGCTCCCACGTCCAGCCGGAGTCCTGTCTGCTCTGCCGGCCATGTGCTGAGCCTCAGCGCCCACTCGAGTTGGCAAACCCACACCTTGGTCCCAAGATTCATTCTCGGGAGCTGGGCTCGGGATGCCTCTTTCAGCAAGGTGCACCCCTCAGACCTGCCACAGGTGGGTGGGCAGTGGGGCAAGGAGAGTCGGCTGTGGTTAGTGGTGGGATTGCCTGCGAATGAGGAACGAAGGGGTCTGAGAAATCCACCTGAGCGTTCTTTACCCTACGAACCGCCATGGCCAGACCCAGGGAAGGCAGGGCCAGGGGCTCATCCATGGAGTCCCTCTCCTGGTTCTAGAGCGGCTTCCTGGAGGCTGTCTGGTCTGGATTCCACAGCTGATTGTTGGAGGGAAAGGTCCCAACCTGTGTGGACACAGAATCCCGGAGCTAGCCAGACCAAAAACAGTGAAAAGAAAATGAATGTTTTATAGTTTTCCAAAAGCACTTCACATTGAGATGTTATCAAGCAAAAAGAAGCTTTCCCCATGCCGAGCGTCTGAAATGAGCAGCCTAATGGCAGGCATCTGCCAACTTCACTTTCCCAGTTACCGCGCGAACGTGCCGCTGTGTGGGTGGGATTCACAGGAGTGAGAGGCTTGTGGGCTCCCTCACTGTGCAATCTGGAAACAGTTTCTGGGGCAAGTGCAAGGGAAGCTTGACGTGCTGTCCTCCCAGGAGCACGTCCCCCGTCCCTCCAGCCCCACCAGGCCTCTGCTGTCCCTGCTCATACCCCTCCTCAGCCTCCTGCCTGAAGCTGCCGGGATTCTGGACCCTTCCCAGGGGCCCATCCCCCTGGAAACAGGAGGGGGACGATGCCTGCCGAGGAATGGTCTAGAGGGCAGCCCAGTGGTGCCTGAACATTGTGGATTTTCCCGGACAGAGGAGAGGAGAGACTTAGACGGGCGCATGTGAGGGTCCTTGTCCACGGCACGGGTTTAACAAAGGAAGGGCAGTGGGAGGAACGAAGAAGATCTGTCCCCAGAGAGAATGCTGCTTTAGAGTCGGGAGAGCAGTGTCTCGCACACGGTTTGCGTACACAGGAGGGTGTTTCAACAATGGCGATTTTGCTTTTTGGGGGTCGGGAGTGTTCCTTTCTTCTTTGGTTTAATTACATAAATTAACTATGTTCCTTAGTGGAGGAGAGGGGAAGAAAAACTAAAATCTTTCCCTAACGCATCTGGAGGCAATCACTTTGATTTTGGGGACTGAAACTGCCCTGCATCCTTAGAGCCCTCTCTTCTCCCAAAGGAGCACAGACTTGGGTCCAGTGTGGCTCTGGGCGGCTCGAGGAAGGAGCTCGTGGAAGGAGCCTGCGGAAGGCGGTGGGAAGCTGGAGTTCGGATTACACAGTCGTGTTTGGTCGTGATTCAGGACGAAGTGCCTAGAGAAGGGACTACGGTCATCATGGTGGATAATGGTCAAGCCCGGAAGCCAAAAGGAGCGTTTATCCCGGATCCCAGGGGACCAAGTGCTCTTTGAGCACAGGCGTCTCTGGCCTATCCCCAGTGGCTTGTTCGGCCGTGGGTCCCTCCACCCTGCCCTGCTTGATGGGAAGTCAGGCCCCAAGGTCACTCAGCTCGAAGCTCGGGACGCGGCCCAGGAGGCAGGGACCCCGGGGCTGTGGTGTGTCCCCATGTTCTCCTCCAGTTGCCCTGCCCCCTCTGGCAGCCGCACAGCCCCGGGGTGCGGGAGCTCCTTCTGCTGGAGACCTTCAAGGCAGGCTTTACGGGTATAGGGACAGACAAACTGTCCTCTGGGTGGGGGCGGCCAGCCGGGCCTCGGGAAGGTTTGGGGTGACCCTGCAACAGGCAAACCTCCTTTCGGGGCCCTCCCACCTCCTTTCAAAGCTCTCCCTATGAAAAATGCGCTTTTCTTCCTGATTATATCCATCTATCGATGGCCTGTAACTTGGGGGGAGCCCCCCTCCGAGTCCCACGCAAATACTCATGGGGGTCATGGTGGCTGCGACCCGGGATGCTTGGTGGGTGCAGAAGCCAGAGGTGGGGGTGCAGGGACCCTTGGGACGGGCCACATCGTGAGTGGTGGCCAGAGTGACCATTGCCTCTGGACGGGACATGTGTTGCCTTCCCTCTGAAACCGGCCCAGTGAAGGCGAGCCTTCCCCGTGCCTTCCGCCAGGGCACGGCGAGCACAGACAAAATGTGCACCAGAGAGCGAGGCGAGGAGGACGATCCTGGGGCTGGTTTGCCCTGGGGAGGTCAGAGGCGGGGTTCCACGTGGCCCCACTGCGGACATTCTGGAGCAGCTGACCTGCCCTCGGCAGTCTCCTCCAGGGCCCTGGACAGCCTGCTCTCGGCAGACCAGAGCTGAATGAGGATTCCTTGTTCAAAGCATTTGTTTCTTGAGGGCACATTCACGAACATTTATTTTATTTTTTTCTCCTTGAGGGTGGGAGTGAGAAGCAGTTAGAGTCGCCGGTGGGAACTCCATATATCTCGTGATTTATGCCTTTGCGTTTCACACTGCCCCCGTAGCTGTCCCTGGAGCCAGCTCGTGAAGTCAGTAAGAAAACCCAGACTGCACAGCAAGCTAGACCACTCGTGGTCGGTAAATGCGGAGGACACATCATGGGACATGGTTCTCTGTGACTCAACACGTCTCAGCCTTGCCTGTCCCGGCCCTGGAGTGGAGACTGATGATCTCAGAACAGCCTAGCCATAAGGAAGCTGCTAGAAAGAATCGCCTTCCTCAGATGGCTGCCCAGCTGGACAGGCAGGGACTGACAGGCAGGTGGGTGTCTGGGTCAATAAGAAAGTATCAAACATGGGCACCTGGCCGGGCCAGCACTGGTCCTGGAACACCAATGGTTTTGTTCTAGAATGGAAACCTGTGGTCTGTGTTGAAGAGGGCCTGGACTCAGTGCAGACCCTAATACTTCTGACCTGAGGAGACCCTTGGTTTGGAGACTCTCAAGAAACTGTCCTAAGACCCAGAAAGCCAGTGGCAGAGGCTGATCAGGGCACTGATTTCCTGCCTCTGAAGTTTAGAGGAGACACACGAACCACAGAGCTAGTAGGAGGCAAAGAGGCTGCCTCGTGCCCCTGTTTCAGGGAGCGGCGCTTCTGACGTCTGTGTCTCTGCTGAAAGGAGAGGATGAGCTAAAAAGAGACACACAGGAGAAGGGGCCACCCAGGGGCCAGGGCAGCAGGGAGAGCTGCCTGAGGTCCACAGCGAGGGGATGGAGACCTCAGTGCTGGGATGCCCAGCAAAGCAGCCCCCCAGTCCTCACGCCCACCGCACGATGGGGATGTGCACAGCCCACCTCTGCTTGCAGATTCAAAATGCACTTGGCATCAGACAGCTCTTGGGTCAAATCTTGCATCTGCTGTGCTGTTTAGACAAGTTATTCAACCCCTCGCCGACTCGGGTTCGTCACGTGCACTGTGTGAATTCTGAAACCCACCTGCTGGAGGTCCTCAGCATAGACCAGATAACACACAGAATGCTTAGCCTCGGGCTGGGCACAGTAATTACTTAATAAAAGCTGTCTGTTGCTCTTAATATTCTTTTTTATTATTTTCAGTCACAGGATTGATACTAAGTTTGAGAGTCCAGATCTAAAAGCCATGGCCATTTTGGTCCAGGCTGGCCCTCACCTGGGATGCTGAGGACGGTCTCAGTGACTTTCATAGCCTGTGTGGCATCAATGCCACTTTCTCCTTGTCTGGATACTTGGCTCCAATTTCACCAATGAAGTCAGAATTAATAAAAGACAGCAGCACTTTCTCCCTCTGAGTATTAATGGTTTTGAGAAAGGGTTGAACCGTTCTTGCATTTCATAATTAGATAGGACACATTCATTTCTATTTCAAGGAAACTCCAAGTCCTCTCTCCATAATTAAGATGACGGTGTTGTGAGGAAGACAGGACCCGCAGGTAGGACGGGTGGGCTCTCTCACAAAGGTGAGCAGCCAGGCGGGGCTCGCACTCACTGGGGAGGCTCTGCTCCCCGCTCCCGGCAGCAGCCCATAATTAGCACCTGATTTATTTCTCCAACTTCTCGTTTCCAGCCTGATAGATTTTACTGGTTATTAGTTCCAGCCACACTTCCAGCCAGCTGGGGTTGGACGTGTCATTTTGCTCCTGCGTTCACGACAATGCCCGAGAGCCGGGGTCCTATCTGATTGGATGACGTTTAGAGGGTGAGTCTGTTTCCCCGGCCCTCGGAGCTGGTCCGGTGACGGGCACCGTGGTGAGTGCGGACCCGTGCGGCTGACGGGGACACCACTAGCCAGGCCTTGCAAAGAACTCGACATCTCAGTGGCTTGTCACAATGGCAATTTATTATTTTTCCAGCTTTGTTAGGATAAATTGACAATTAAAGATTATCTAGAGACCGCAGCCAGGGCAAGCAGGGGCCTGGTTTTGCTAGGGGAGACCACCCTCTTGAGGCTTGTAGACTTGCAGAGACAACGTCGAATGCTATGAGCAGGGTGTGTAGGGAATGAGCACACTCCTGGGGTCAGAGAAAAGTAACCTCAAAATGGCAGAGCTTTGGGGCTCAGGCTCAAAAAAATTGTGTATGTATTAAGGTGCACAGTGTGATGGTTTGATATGTGTATTCAATGTGTACAGAAAACAGATTCACATATCCATCACTTCATTTGTCTCTTGCCTTTTCCCTTCCCTTCCCTTCCCTTCCCCTCCCCTTCCCATCCC
>PISX010016803.1:0-44989 GCA_004024625.1 Mellivora capensis | reverse complement strand
ACACACATATATATACACATGGTGGTGGAGATGGTGTGTGGGTGTGAAAATTACCTGCTCTCTTATTGGGGTATTATTTGTACATTTTCCTTACATATTAAAGACACACATATATATACACACACATATATATACACATATATATACACACACATATATATATCCAACATGTCTATTGGCGATAGAGCTGTGCAGCTCTACTACGTGCTGAGCACACTCTCTGATCTCCAACCTCACTAGCAGCTCCTCCTTCCCTTGCCTTCACCTGAGGCAGACACTGTGGTGTGTCCTACCACTGGGTCCAGGATGCTCTTTCTCTTGTAGATTCTTAGCCTAGATGATCTCACCCAGATCAATGATTTTATTACAGTCTATGTGCCAATGACACCAAATTGTGTCCCAAGTCAGAACTTCTCCCCTGGTCTGCAAACTCAGTACAAACAATATACCTTGCATCTCCAGCTGGCTATTCCGTAAGCATCTTAACTTATAACACCTTCAAAACAGAACTCTTGAATCTTTCTTCCAATCCTGTTCCTCCTCAAGTCTTCCTCATTTCCGTTAATGACAACAACATGCATCCAGTGGCTCAGGCCAAAACCAGGGCATCATTCTTGATTCCTCCCTTTCCCTCACTATTCCCATCCAAGTTCTCAGGACTTGATTTTACTTCATAAATATCTACTAAATACCTCCAGTAACCCAGCCCACTCTATTCCAAGCTGTAATTATTTTTGGTCTGGACTATTACAGCAACCTCAAAAAATGATTTCGCTGATTCCACTTTGGTCCTCTTACAGGAACATGGTTATACTTCTGGTTTGTTTGGGGAAGTTCCAGTTTTTACCTGTTGCTTGACCTTCCCTCCAGTCAGCACCCACTTCATTTTCAATTATGATTCCCATCTGAATACTACATTATATGATCACCTTACCTTACAGTCCTATCTTCTCACAGTAGCTAAAGTCACCTTTTAAAAATATAAATCAGATCATGTCATTCCAGTGCCTTGAAACCCTTCAAAGACTTATTATATAAGGATAAAATCTGAACTCCTTACTGTGGTCTACAAGACCACAAATGACCTAGTTCACCTTTTTCTCATCTCTTAGGATTCTATTGTGCAACCATTACATTCAAGCCCCACTGGTCTTTTGATTCCTCCAACTGGTCATGTCATTTCTACTTCCAAGTCTTTGCTTTAGTTGCACCCTTTCCTTCTACCTTATTCCCTTAGAACTTCTCATAACAAATCTGTTCTGTCATTTTGTTCTCAGATCAAATATTAACTCTTCAGAGAGAGGTCTTCTTTAAAAACATATCTAAATGTTCCCAACCCCACCCAAGTTACTATTACATTGTTCACTTATTTAATAGTTGTTTATTACTTATTATTTCCCCACTAGAATGTAGGTCCCTTGTTACCTTGTTTACCTCTGGTCCCCAGTGTCAGAGCATGTGCTCAATAAGTATTTACTGAAAGAATGACTTACAACCAAAGAAAAAAATTAAAACCGTAACAGCTCAAAGAATTTGGCTATCATATCAGCAAAGATTAAAAGAACAAAAATGCCTATTTTCCTTTCTAATGCTTTGTATATTGTCTGACATTACATTTATGTGATTATTTATTGTTTGTCTCCCCCTGACTGAAATAGAACCTCCACAAGGCCAGGGACTTGGTTTTATTCACATCTGTATTCTTAGCACCTACAAGTGCCTGGCATATAATAAGTGTTCAGTAAATATTTACCAAAAAAATTGGCAATATCTGGGGCGGCTAGATAGTAGAGAAAAGGGTATGGTGAGAATATAACTGGTACATAATTTCTGTAGGAAATTTGGCAATGTATATCAAAAGCTCTCAAAGGGGGCATACCTCTTGACTTCACACTTTCACTTCTAAGAGGAACTTATCCTAAACAAGCAAATGAACAAGGGTGCAAAGATTACTTATGAGGGACTTTATGCTGTGTTGTTTATGACACAGAAAATTTAGAAATGTCAGCATGATATCCTTTAATAGGAGGTTATAAATATAATTATAAACCTGTACAATGAAATACATTAAAAATATTTCGGAGGAGGGGCACCTGGATGGCTCAGGTCATGATCTCAGGGTCCTGGGATCAAGCCCCTTGTTGGGCTCCCTGCTCAGCAGGGAGACTACTTGCCCCTCTGCTCCTCCCCCTGCTCATGTTCTCTTTCTCTCTCTCTCAAATAAATAAGTCTTCATAAAAAAGTTCCTCCTTGTTAAAAAAAAATATTGGGGAGGCATGTATGTATTGGTGCAGCAAGAGATAAAAAGTATATTAAAAGGCAAGCTAAACAACCCCACATGTAGGGGCACCGGGGTGGCTCAGTTGAATAAGCATCCGTCTCTTAGTTTTGGCTCAGGTCATGGTCTCAGGGTCCTGAGATGGAGCCCTGTGTTGGGCTCCTTGTTCAAAGTGGAGTCTGCTTGCAATGCTCTCCCTCACCCTCTACCCCTGCTCTCTCTTTCTCTGTAAAACTATGTAAATAAAAAGAAAACCCCACATGTAGAGCAAAATTTCATTTTTGCAAAAACAATGTATGGGGAAGACACATGGCGTTATGTATGAATGTACACAGGCGTTTACAGGTAAGTTTGGACACACAGACTTCAAAATGTCAACACTGGGGGTGCCTGGGTGGCTCAGTGGGTTAAAGCCTCTGCTTTTAGCTCTGGTCATGATCCCAGGGTCCTGGGATCGAGTCCCACACTGGGCTCTCTGCTCAGCAGGGAGCCTGCTTCCTCCTCTCTCTCTGCCTGCTTCTCTGCCTACTTGTGATCTCCGTCTGTCAAATAAATAAATAAAATCTTTAAAAAAAATGTCAACACTGGTGATCTTTGGATGGTGAGAGTATTGGCAATTTTAATTTTCTTCTACATACATTTCTAAACTTTTCGTAATTAGGTCAACAAAAATTACCTATGTTCTGCTTTTTAGGTGAGAAACAAAAAGCAGTTATGTATTATGGAAAACACAGACACACTTCAAAAACTTAATGAAGACTAGAGCCCAGGTTTAGAACCACGGGTTCAAAAATGCTAACTACAGTATTGGAGATGATTTTCTGATTTCTTGAGTTCAAGCAAGTTGTTTTCTCAGTCAATATTTGTAAAAAAGAAAAAAATAAAACTTGTTTATTTCATTGCCTGCCAAGCTTGAGAAGGTCAGGCTTGATTGAGAAATAACATAAAGTGTAGCAAAAGCTACCATTAATAACTAGGCGTTTTCCTTGCATTGCCTCATTAAAAACCTTCTAATGGTCCTGCCAGGTATCAACATTCTCAAGTGCAAAAGCTGAGAGAGGTGACAGAACTTGTCAAAGTTCTCCCAGATGCTATGTGGAAGATCCTGATTTGAAGAGGTCTCTCCTGGGGCATCTGGGTGGCTCAGTCGTTAAGGGTCTGCCTTCAGCTCAGGTCATGATCCCAGGGAAACCTGCTCCTCCCTCTCCCACTCCCTCTGCTTGTATTTATTCCCTTTCTCGCTGTCTCTCTGTCAAATAAATAAATAAAATCTTTAAAAGAAAAAAGAAGAAGAAGAAGTAGAAGAAGAAGAAGGGGAGGAGGTCTATCTGACCTCAGGGCCTTCAGGGAAAGTTAGACAAAGGAGCTTTAGGCTTTAACCTTGCAAGTCTCTTAATGCCTCTGATCATTTACATGGCTATCCCACTGCCCTATTTAATTTGCAAGAACAATAAAAGAACGAGCCTGGTGTTTTTAAGAAAATTGGAGTAAATATATGGAGAAGCAAGATTTACAGTGGGTACTATTCAAAAGGCTCAAGGTCAAAATGCTTGGTTGGGTAGTTATAGGGGAGGGGAGCAGTTTGAGAGTGTACCCACGTATGTGTGTATGAAGGGCCACAAGAGACACCACAGAATGGAATAAGGATGACATCTGTGCACTTGAAGGGAGCTAGGACACGATGAGGGAAGCTGGACAGTACCTGGGAGGAAAAGGAGCTGGTAGACTGACAAAGTGTAAAGGGGGATTGAGAGGAGCAACAGGAAAGAGGAAGAACTAGGAGGAAAGGCAGTTATTAAGTTATTCTGCAGTACTTTTTCCTTCCATCTTTTTTTTTTTTTTTTTTTTTTTAGTTTCTTCCTTGCTGATCTCAGTCACAATTCGGCCCTCAGTGCTCTTTTCTATCTGGATGATTACCAAATCTCTCCAGTCCTGACCTTCCTCGAGAGTTCCAGAGTCCCCTCCTCTGAGGTCCAAAATGAATGCAGCATCCCTTATATCTCAAGCCTGCTCCTATCCTTGTACTTGCTCTCACTTAATCAAACATGTTCTCTCTTTTCTCTTCCTTCAACCATTCTTTCATCCAACAAACATTTACTGTGGCTCTATTATGTCCTACACACCGCCATTAACTTGCCAAGTTGGCTCACTTCTACTTTGAAAATCTTGTCTGTCCATCTCATCTAAATTCTTACCTGAGATTTACTGAGAAATCCGCCATGCTTCAGCCATGGCTATACAGGACTCTAAATTAATTGGTTTTGCATGCCCTTCATTTTGTAATGACCACCTAGCGCACGTAGCATTATACCTGGGACACAGAAGGGGCTCGCAGTGGAGACTTACAGACTGCAAACTAGTTAGGATTGGAGGAGCAGAAGCTAGGAGATTTGGCTTGAAGGAGTATTTGCATACGAAGAAAGATGTCTTCCTTAAACTCTTGGTTACAGATCTGTACAAATAACAGCGGCGTCAGAATTCTTTTATTTCTGGGGTGTGGCCATAGGAGGCTGGGAAGACTGATCTTCATCTGATGTTGAGAGTCTTCTGATAGAGAGAAAGCCTGTCCACCTCCCATCCCTTGAATACTCAATAGTCACTTGTTGAATCTATCACCTTCCATGAGAGGGACCACGGATGTTGTGTTCTCCTTTGTATCCCCAGCGCCTAGCACATCGAGCCCATCGAGGGGTTCAGTAAATATCTGTGAAGGATTCGAGAAAGGCAGGGACCATAGATATTTCATTCATCGTCTCAGGAAGAAGGACAAAGACTAAGGGGCTCGAGGGAAAAAGACACAGGGCAAGATATTTCCCTCCCTATTCCTTTAGAGGTTGGTAAATGTTTGCTAAGCGAAATAAATCGCCCTCTTGCACAGCTCCAAAATCGGGCCCCTCGCTCGGCTGCCAGGCCCTGGAGCGCGGCCACCATCTGGCTCAGGCTCAGGCCCGCGCTTCCCTCTCTCCCAGACCAGGCTCCTGTTACCTCCCTGCACACATCTGTATTCACAGCAGGCCCAACAATTACACGCTCCCGCGGCCCTGCCTCGAGATCCGGGACAGCCCCCAGGACCGCGTCCCCTCAGCCCCCCGCCCCCCCACCCCGGGTCCGGGGGAGCCCGCGGCCGGGCCTGAGGCCGCCTCCTGCAGCGGGTTCCCGCACCCCCCCGCCGCAGGCGCGCCAGAAGCCGTCCATGTGCTCGGCCGCCGTCGCCAGCCCCGGCCCGCTGCGGCTGGAGCGGGGAGCCCGGGAGGCCCGGCGGCCGCGGCCCGAGCCCGCCGCGCTCCTCCGGGGCGGGAGAGGCCGGCGGGCGGGGAGGCGGGAAGCGGCTGCAGCTGTGAGACACCAAGGGGCGGGAGGCGGGGGCGCAGAGGACCGCGGGCCAAGCCGGGGTGGGGGGGCGGCACCCCCGCCGCGGTGGGGCTTGGCGAGCGGCGGCTCGCTCACTCACCACAGTCCGGCGGGGCAGCGCGCCGGGGGTCCGGGACAAGGCCCGGCGGAGCCTCCGTGCCCTGCCCGAGCGGGCGCCCCCGGAACTCTCGGAGCCGCTGTCGTCCGAGATCACGATGAAGTCCTCCATGGCTACGGGCCGTAGCCGAGGCACCGCGCGGGCCGCCGGCGACCCGGGCGGCGGCGGCGGCGGCGACTTCGGCTCCCGCAGCTGAGGCGGCGGCAGCAGCGGCAGCGGCAGCGGCGGCGACAACCGGAGCCATCACCCCGCCGGCCCCGCCCCTTCCCGCCCCGAGCCCCGCCCCCGCCCCGCCGACCGGCCCCGCCCCTCCCGAGCCTGCCCCGATTCCGTCCCCAACCCCCCGCGGCAAGCGGCAGGCGGTCGGCTCAGGGCCGCCGGTGCGGGTCTCCGCGGGGGTACTCGCCCTCCCTTCCCGGGGCGTAAAAAAAGAGAGAGAGAAAATCAAGTCGCAGCCGGCTTGGGCCAGTGTTGTGGGTATGCCTGCGTGACGCTAAGGCTGCGAGGGCTTCCCCACCTGCTTCCAACCGACCCAAGTGTGAAGTGAGGTGTGAACAGGCCTCTGACTGAGCCCGCGTCCCACGAGAGGGACTCGGCTGACTGACTGAGGGTAGATGGCCTGGCTTGTGGCCAGGTGGGGCACAGAGGCCCCACTTCCTTATGCACATGTGCAGTAGGTCTGTAGGATAAATTCCTAGAGTGGAATTACTGGGTCAAAGGTGATGTTTCTGCTGTTTGGATAAATAATGCCAAATTACTCCTAAGTTGTACCAATTGGCAGTTTCACCAACAATCTGTGTCACTCAGGAATTTACGCTGTGAGATCTAGACACTTGTACAGTTGGTAGCAGGATCAGAAACTTGAAAAAAGGCGCAAAGGGAAGCCATGAGGTGGCACACGTCGGGAATAATAAGGTGTTAAGAATGAGCAAAGCTATAAAGATAAAAAGAAAGATATACCCCATAGAGGGAGAAGTGGTAGGTAGTTGGCTGGTTGTAGGTTCCCAACGTTAAAATCAAGATGGGATCTGTGTTACAAGAAATGTGGGGTATTGACAAATATCCTGTGGCTCATGCACCAGCAATTTGGTAATATGTGTTGACAGATCCAATGGGAAATTGTATTTACCTGAAGAGGGTTTGGTTCTCAAAGGAATGGTTGTCATGT
Organism: Mellivora capensis; assembly: GCA_004024625.1. Taxonomy (NCBI): domain Eukaryota; kingdom Metazoa; phylum Chordata; class Mammalia; order Carnivora; family Mustelidae; genus Mellivora; species Mellivora capensis. Next base: position 38,074 of record PISX010016803.1, on the reverse strand, counting down.
GCTACCTAAACAGCGTCTAGGGCAGTGATTCTCAAACTTTAGAGAGCATCACAGTCACGAAGGAGACTTGCTCAAACACCAATTGCTGGGCCTCACTCCAGAGTTTCTAAATCTGGGGTAGGAGGTATGAGACTCTGAATTTGTATTTCTGAAATTTCCCAGGTAACATTGATGCTGCTATTCTGGGGACCATGCACTGAAAATCACAGGTCTGGTGGGCGAGGAGTCCACGGCCAGTGGATTTCAAGGTCTGGTCAAATGACTGAAATCATCCCTTTTGTGAAGGGCTTCATTAAATTGTCTTCACCAAATGCCATTACACATTTGGTTTATTTAACTCCCTGTTTCTTTTTTCTTCTTCAAAGTTTTATTTATTAGAGAGAAAGAGAGTGAGAGGGAGCATGAGAGGGGAGAGGGTCAGAGGGAGAAGACTACTCCCAACGGAGCCCCAGGCAGGACTCATCCTCAATCCTTGGACTCCGGGATCATGACCTGAGTAGAAGGCAACGCTTTACCGACTGAGCCGCCCAGGTGCCCTTAACTCCCTTTTTCTTGAAACATCATCTTCACAAGGCTTCTGTGACTCTGCATCTCTCTTACCACTTCTTTTCATTCTCCTTAGATGACCCCTGCTCCACTACTCACTCTTAAATCTTGATGTTCCTCAGAGGTCTGACATAGGCCATCTGCACACACCTCACCCTACACAATGTCAACTATTCTTGGGGCTTTAAATGATAATTTTCATGCCAATGACTCCCTAGGTTTATCTCAGGCCTGTTCTCAAAGCTCTAGGTATATATATCCAAATGTGTATCAAATCTCACAGGCAACTCAAGTTGAAAACCGAACCCCTGTCCCCTCAAAAAAAAGCCTGCTTCTTCTTCTTTGTTCCCCATCTCATTGCATGGTGGTACTACCAGCCAGCAAATGCTCAAGTGAGAAATCTGAGCATTATGTTTGATTTCTACTTCTTTCTCACCAACAAGTCCTGTCTCTTTTTATCTCCTAAATATTTTCTGCACCCCTTCACTTCTTTTGGCCTCTACTGTTAGGACTTTCGGCAAACTAAGAGATCACTTCTGGCCCAGTCTACGATAGCAGCCTCATATCTTGTCTTCCTGAATCTATTCTTGCTCTCTTTCATTCTTTTTCCCACATTCAGCCAAAGTGATCTTTTTTTTTTTTTTAAGATTTTATTTACTTATTTGACAGAGAGAGATCACAAGTAGGCAGAGAGGCAGGCAGAGAGAGAGGGGGAAGCAGACTCCCTGCTGAGCAGAGAGTCCGATGTGGGGCTCGATCCCAGGACCCTGGGATCATGACCTGAGCCGAAGGCAAAGGCCTTAACCCACTGAGCCACCCAGGCGCCCCAACCAAAGTGATCTTTAAGAGAGTATGTAACCAGGGGCGCCTGGGTGGCTTAGTGGGTTAGAGCCTCTGCCTTTGGCTCTGGTCATGATCCCAGGGTCCTGGGATCGACCCCTGAATCAGGCTCTCTGCTCAGCAGGGAGCCTGCTTCCTCCTCTCTCTTTCTCTGCCTACTTGTGATCTCTGTCTGTAAAAAAAAGAAAAAAAAAAGAGAGAGAGTATGTAATCAAACCACCTTTAGTGCGTTCCTAATAACACTATGTCTAGCTTTAAGTCTTAGTTGGCTTAGGCTGCCATAACAAAATGACATGGTCTGGGTTAACTAAACAAGAGGAACTTATTTTCTCACAGTTCTGGAGGCTGGGAAGTCCAAGATCAAGGTGCTGGCTGGTTTGGTTCCTCTCTCTTTGGGTTGCAGATTTCTTGTTATATCCTCACATGGTCTTTCCCCAGTGGGTGCATATAGGGAGAAAGAGAGGGAAAAAGAGGGGAGGGAGGGAAGAAGGGAGAGAGAGAGGGAGAGGGAGAGAAATCTCTTTTTTATAAAACCACTAATCCCAGCATGAGGGCCCCATCTCCATGTCTAATCTAACCTTAATTATCTCTCAAAGATCCCATCTCCAAATACCATCACATTGGGGATTAGAGTTTTAACATATGAATTTTATTTTATTTTTTTTAAGATTTTATTTATTCATCAGAGAGAGAGAGAGAGAGCAAGCGAGCACAAGCAGACAGAGTGGCAGGCAGAGGCAGAGGGAGAAGCAGGCTCCCCGCCGAGCAAGGAGCCCGACGTGGGACTCGATCCCAGGACGCCGGGATCATGACCTGAGCCGAAGGCAGCCGCTCAACCAACTGAGCCACCCAGGCGTCCCTAACATATGAATTTTAGGGGAACACAAACATAATACTATAAACTTTTAAATAGAAAGATTATATATATATATATTTGTAAGTTATGTGTTATATTTATACAGTAAATATATGATTTCACTGTAAGTAAATTTTACCCTAAAAAAAAGACATGGAAAAAATTTTGAACTCTATGATATGTATGCTATAGTGAAGGGATGAAGTATACTGATGTCTGCAAGTTACTTTGAAATGCATCTAAAATAAGATAGGTGAATGTGTAGATGGATAAATATGGATAAAGCAAATATAATAAAATGTTAACATTGTCAAATCTTCATGGTAGTTATATAGATGTTTATTTTTACTTTTATGTAAATTTGTATGTTTTTGTATTATGTTGAGAAAAAAATAAAAAATTAAGAACGTGAGTTATGATTTTCCCACAATTTAAAAACTTTTTCTAAAAAGTTGAGAGAAGGGGTATCTGGGTGGCTCTTTTGGTTAAGTGTCTGCCTTTTGCTCAGGTCATGATCCCAGAGTTCTGGGATTGAGTGCCACATCAGGCTCCCTGCACAGAGGGGAGTTTGCTTCTCCCTCTCCCTCTGTTGCTCCCCCTGCTTGTGTTCCCTCTCTCTCTCTGTCAAATAAATAAATAAAATATTTTTTTAAAAAAGGAGAGAGGGACGCCTGGGTGGCTCAGTTGGTTAAGCGGCTGCCTTCGGCTCAGGTCATAATCCCAATGTCCTGGGATCGAGTCCCACATCGGGCTCCTTGCTCGGCAGGGAGCCTGCTTCTCCCTCTGCCTCTGCCTGCCACTCTGTCTGCTTGTGCTTGCTCGCTCTCTCTCTTTCCCTCTCTCTCTGACAAATAAATAAATTAAAAAATAAAATTTAAAAAAAATTAAAAAAGGAGAGAGAAGATTATAGTGAACCCTCTGTGTCCATCATCCAGCTTCAAGAATGTACAATCTTATTCCACTTATATTCCCACCTACTCTCTCATCCCTGCCTTCCTGAATTATTTTAAAGTAAATGCAAGACATCACACTGTTTATTCTAGAGACATTTCAGTTTCTAGCTTTAAAAGATAAGGAATCTTCATTTAACAATTTGTCAAGCACATATGCTGTACTCAAGGGATACAGTGGTGAACAAGGTAGACATGGTCTCTGGTTTATGGCGATTATAGTTTATAAGGGAGACAATAAACTAGTAAACTGGTAATAAACTAGTAAACTATGACAATAACCGCTTTGAAATATCTTAACTTGTGAGATATAAATATGAACGATTTTATTGTTTCTCCAATAACCATTACCACTGTCTCTGGAAATCCTCTTGCTCTCTGACAGTGAATTCCCTTAAGAATATCCTACTCTGGGGGCACCTGGATGGCTCAGTGGGTTAAGTGCCCAACTCTTGATTTTTTTAAATTTTTTCTTGAAGATTTTATTTATTGATTTGACAGAGATCACAAGTAAGCAGAGAAGCAGGCAGAGAGAGAGGAGGAAGCAGGCTTCCTGCTGAGCAGAGTGTCCAATGCAGGGCTTAATCTCAGGACCCTGGGATCACGACCTGAGCCGAAGGCAGAGGCTTTAACCCACTGAGCCACCCAGGCGCCCCCCAACTCTTGATTTTGACTTAGTCATGATCTCAGGGTCATGGGCTCTAGCCCCACATAGGGCTGCACTCAACTCAGCATCTGCTTGTCCCTCTCCCTCCCCCTCTGTCCCTCCCCTGTGGTCTCTCTCTCTAATAAATAAATAAATAAATAAATCTTAAAAAAAAAAAAAGAATATCCTACTTTGGTCCTATATCTATGAAGTCACTTTAAGTAACTAATGCAGTCTCATTCTAAGTATTATGTCTTAGTCATGCCCATTTAAAATCTTTAATCTCATATTTAATTCATAGCTCTTCCCATTCTCCTGATGCCAGTGGACTGGAATTGTGGTTATAAGAGTGATTAGTGGAGTGGGTGGTAATAGCTCCTTCTTCCTCCGTGGCTCTTGCTTCCTCCCAGGCAGGGATGAGGAGGAGGAGGAGGAGAGAGAATGTTCTCTGCAAGACTGTCCAGAGTTGGTTGTTCTCTCTCAGCTGGTTGTTGCCACTGCAGTAGCAGTTCTCTCAGTGTGTCAGGAGTCCAGATGCCAGCAGTCTTACTTGGACTGGGCACGGTTGCTCTCTGGGGCCTCCCTTGTGCACATCCCAACATAGAAGTCAGTATCAACCTCTTTCTCCCAGACATCCCCTCCTGTCCCTGCCAGGGGTAATCTAATATATAGCCTTTTGTTTTGGGGGGATCCTTGTCTGGAAGGGCTTCTTGGGGAGTGAGGCCACCAAGAGCCTTAACCCTCATTGATCTTCTGCGCTCTCTAGTTGACTCACACATGGAGAATTTACATGGTTGATGCAAGAAGGAAGAAAATGCAGGTAGCTCTCATCCTGATGACCCTATCTCAGCACCAACTAGCCCTTTTCTCTCTTCCTTCACACCCAACAACAACAGGGGCTCATTCAAGTCAGTGGTTCAGCAACTTTCAGACAAGTTATCAGCTTGGGGAATGGGAAGAGATAGTTTGCTGCACTTTCAAATTGTGGGAAGGGAATGGGAGGAACAAATTGAATGGCCCTATCTTCTTCAGCTAGGGGGAAGTAAGGGGTGGTTGCCATCTGCCGTAAGTAATATTATTCCACGGATATTTGAATTAATTGGAAAAAAATTTAAATTCTATTTTTTGTTGCAGAATTTATGATAAATGATTAATATTAGTAACTAACTTTCAAGCATAAAAATAGAGATAGGACTGGGGCACTTGGGTCGCTCAGTCAGCCAATGCCTCCAACTCTTGATTTTGGCTCAGGTCATGATCTTAGGGGCATGATATCAAGCTCTGTATCGGGCTCTGTGCTGAGCGTGAGGCTTGCTTACGATTCTCTCTCCCTCCCTCCGCCCCTCCCTCCCCAGTTGGCGTGCACATTCTCTCTCGTAAAAAAAAAAAGTGATAGTACTTTAGGGGTACAACAGTGTTCTGATTATATATATATCTTTCTCACCAGCCATCCAGCCTGAAACTCAGGAAACACAGAGTCCCTGGTTGTGTAATAAGAGTATACTTGAAAAATACCCTGACCTTATCTGACAACACAGATGGAAGAGTACTGGCCCTGAAGCTGCTTTTCTTAAAACTGTAAGTAGTGTTATTTGGTCATCCTGGATCTGTCTTGAAATATTCTGTTTACCCAAGGCTTCCAAATGATGGTGTCTTTTCCAAAAACTAGTATGTGTGTGTATTTTCCTCTTCTTTTTTTCTGGGTGACTTGTCTTATTTTATTTTTCCAGATTTATTGAGATACAGACATATATTTATTGAGATATTGACGTATAACATTGTATAAGTTTAAGATGTATAATGTGATATTTTGGTGTGCCTGGGTGGCTCAGTCGGTTAAATGTCTGCCTTGGGCTCAGGTCAAGACCCCAGAGTGCTGGGATGGAACCCCGCATCAGGATCCCTGCTCAGCAGGGAGTCTGCTTCTCCCTCTGCCTCTGCCCCGCCCCCCTGCTTATGTGCGTGCGCATGCTCTCTCTCTCTCTCTCAAATAAATAAATAAAATCTTTTTTAAAAAGATGTATAATGTGATATTTTGATACATATATATTATGAAATTTTTGCCATAATAAGTTCAGTTAACACATCCTTTACCTTGCATAATTATCATTTTGTTGTTGTTGTTATGGTGAGAACATTAAAGCTCTACTGTCATAGCAACTTTCAAGTACAATAGAGTATTACTAACATTATCAACATGCTGTAAATTAAATGCCCAGAACTTACTCATCTTAAAACTGAAATTTTGTTCCAATTGATTAATAGCTCCCCATTTCCACCCCCACCCCCACCAAACCTAGCAACCACCACTTGCCTCTTTGTTTCTGTAAGTTTAATGTTTTAGATGCCACATATAAGTGAGATCATAGAATATTTGTCTTTCTCTGAATTATTTTACCTAGCATAATGCTCTCAAGGTCCATCCATGTTGTTGCAAATGGGAGGGTTTCCTTCTTTTTTTACGGCTGAATAGTATTCTGTGTGGGTTTCAAGGTGATACTTCTTCATAGACTTATTCCTCTTAACTCATGCATCAGTCCCATGTACACTGAGAGGCTAGTGCAGTCATTTATCTACCCAATGAATACTCCCACTTTTTGGAAGTTTCACATTATACCACTTTGCTTTTATGGATGACCTACAATAGTATTTGTTTTTGCTAACCAAAAGAAATCTGAAAAGGATTTTTCACTCTTAACGACAAAAGGCAAAAAGCAAACACAGTGTTCAGCACTGGTTTTTCAGCCAGCCATTATGGAGACAGCAGCAGCCCCGGCAGTGAGAGTCACCCTGCCGAGCTCTGTCCCCGGCAGCCACACTCAGCATCCCAGCATCCAGCTACTGCAGCTTCGAACTATATCTTTGAGCATCTGTGTTTGCTCTCAATTTATTCTGTTAACTCGCAGCAAGATGTGTCCTGTGGTAATAGAAAAGCCTAAGAGAGGTTATTTTTTGGGTCTGGGAACACTCAGAAAATTCCGTGTAAATTAATGGTAATTGCTTCTTTGCTTTATGCCATTTCCGCTTACAAAAGGTTTCACAGGAGCACTCCAGTTTTGGGTGGCAGGAGAAACTTGTAGTCATGAATGCCCACAGGGTGCCAGGCACCTTGTTAGGGGCTGGGAATAAAACTGAGCAAGATAGGCATAGCCTCTTTCTTAGAGAGCGTAGCAGCCCTAGTTTGTGAGTGCAGAAAACAAATCTCATTCCCTTACTTTCTTTTAATTAAAAACTTAAATATGAAAAAAATACATGAAGATGGAAGTCAAAACCATTTCACACCCATTACGATGGCTATTATTTAAAAAATATGGAAAACAAGTTTTGGCGAGGATGTGGAGAAATTGGAACCCTTGCTCATTGGTGGTGGGAATATAAAATGGTGCAGCTGCTGTGGCATACAGTTTGGCAGCTCCTCAAAAAGTTAGACTGGGTATTTACCCCAAAGCATTAAAAGAAGGGAGGCAAACAGATACTTTTCCATGTATCTACATAGCAACATTGTTCATAATAGTCAAGAGGTGGAAATAACCTGTGTCCATCAGCAGTTGAAGGAATAAACAATTCTATTCAGCCTTAATTGAAATTATGACACATGCTACAATATGGAGGAGACTTGAGGACATTCATGCTAAATGAAACATGTCTGTCACAAAAGGACAAGTATTGTATGATTCTACTTATATGAGCTAACTGGAATAGGCAAATTCATAGAAAGAGAAAATAGAATAAAATTATTGGGGGTAGGGGAAGAGAGAATGGGTGCTATTTAATAGGTGCAGAGTTTCTGTTGGGAAGATGAAAAAGTTCTGGAAATGGATAGTGGTGATGGTTGCACAATATTATATAATATCGTGACTATATCCTAATGCCATTGTATATTACACTTAAAAATGGTTTAAGGGGCACCTGGGTACCTCAATCAGTTAAGCGTCTGACTCAGAATCTCAGTTCAGGTTTTGATCTCAGGGTTGTGAGTTCAAGTCCCATTCTGGGCTCCATGCTGGACCTGAAGCCCACTTAAAAAAAAAAAAAAGAAAGAGGGACGCCTGGGTGGCTCAGTTGGTTAAGCGGCTGCCTTCGGCTCAGGTCATGATCCCAGCGTCCTGGGATAGAGTCCCACATCGGGCTCCTTGCTCAGTGGGGAGCCTGCTTCTCCTTCTGCCTCTGCCTGCCACTCTGTCTGCCTGTGCTCGCTCTCTCTCTCTCTCCCTCTCTCTGACAAATAAATAAATTTAAAAAAAAGAAAGAAAAAATGCTTAGAGTAGTAAATTTTAATGTATATTTTACTACAATAAAAATATGTGAATATTTTCCTTTTATCAAAAAACTGAAACATTATGGACAATGTTAAAACCTCCTTTGACCACCACCTCCATCCTGATCCCAGTTCCCCCTCTTCATTGGTTCTGTGTTTCCTTCTCTAGAGCTTTTCTATATATATTTGCTTGCATTCTTAAGTACTTAGAAAAATGACATATATTTTTAGCTTTATCCAAGGTGCATGTCTGCTTTATCATGGAGACTTGGAACCATCATTTGTAGTAAAAATGTTCTGAGCAGTAGGGCTTTCTGCCTTATTGGGGACTTTTTTTTTTTTTTTTTGATGGATGTACATTTTTCCAAAGTTGTGATTTTCTTTCATTTTTCTTTTTTTCATTATGTTGCAGACTCAGTGCCTGTGGACCTCTTTTGTTTATGCTACAGCTAGCCAGCTCAGATTTCTCCTGTGTCTTAGAGAACACTCTGTCCTTCCCGCTGGATTCCAGGTATAACCTCCCAGTTTTGGGTCACTCCTAGCTTTTCCACTGAACTGCTTTAGTAGGCAACCTCTCATTGTACATAACTTAAATAATTTTCTTATCCTTTCTGTTTACATCCCTGTTTCTAATTTGCTGAGATACCAAGTAAATGTCAAAATCTTCATTAAAATTTTTGTTTTATCTTCTCTGTTCAAAGATGATACATCCTCATTTTGAGAAATTTAAAGCAATTTAGAATGCTTATAAAACAGAATGTGTAACCTCATCACCACTTGGATAACATCTTTCTAGACATCTCTGAATGGTGAATACTCACAGATGCATACAATTTTACAGAAACAGGATCATACTGTGCATATTGTATTGCAATCAGCTTTCTTAGTTCAAAAAATATTTCCTTGCAGTTTGCTATGTCAGTGAATATAGATCTACAGTGTCCATTTTTCTGGCTCATAATAATAGTTTTTAAATAGTATGACATGTTTCTTCTTATTTAATAGAAAAGCACAAAGAAGCAAACAAAAAAGTATCTCCCATTCTCTCAACCCTGATATCCTACATTGAACAGTTTATAAAATTAAAAGAAACATATCTATGAGATTAGCAAATTCACGCTACAGAAAGTTACAAAATAAAAAGTGCAAGTTGAAAGCCACCCTCCCTTTTCTAGTTCAGTCTTCCCAAGGCCAAATGCTTTTATCAGTTTCTTGCGAATCCTTCAAAACATACAAAATTACTTACATATCTGTATTTCTCTTTTTTGTGTGTTTTAACACACACACACAAAATCACATTATTATATAGAGTTTTTTACTTTGCTTTTTTTTTTTTTTAAGATTTTATTTATTTGACAGACAGAGATCACAAGTAGGCAGAGGGGCAGGCAGAGAGAGAGAGGAGGAAGCAGGCTCCCTGCTGAGCAGAGAGCCCGATGCGATGAGGGGCTTGATCCCAGGACCCTGGGATCATGACCTGATCTGAAGGCAGAGGCTTTAACCCACTGAGCCACGCAGGCGCCCCTTACTTTGCTTTTTTCATTTGATATATTTTGGGGATCATTTCTTAACTGTAAGGTAAATAGATCTTTTTAATACCTGCCTTAAAAAAAGTCATTTTTAGGATACGCCACAATTTATTTAACCAATTCCTTGTGGTAGATATTTTTGTTGTTTCCAGGGTTTTGCTTGTTTGTTTATTATGCAGTTTTGATTTTACTATTACCAGTAATGTTGCAAGAACATCTCTGTACTTACCTTAACAAGGCTTGCCAACATATCCATAGAGAAAATCTTAAGCACTGGGGACTGGGTTAAAGGGTGTATGTGTTTTACGTGTGGGTAGAAATTGCCAAATCATCATCCAGAAAGGTTGCACCAAATAACATTATGACAAGTGTTTGAGAGCGCTTGTTTCCTAAAATTCCACAAGTGTTAGTTATCAAACTTTCTGGTTGTTGCCAGTCAAATGAATTAAATTTGTTTTTTTGTTCTGATTTGCATTTATTATTATGAAGTTGAGATACTTTTCAAATGTGCATTGACTATAGTTTTTTCCTTGAAACTGTTCATATACATTCACCATTTTTTTCCTCCTAGACTGTTCATCTTTTTAAATAGCTATCAGTAGAATTTGTGTGAATAGATAAGACATTATTGAGCAAGGCAATATTACATTGTTTGGATAATGTATTCAACTAGTTCCCTAATAATGAACAGTTAGAATGTTTACAATATCATACTACAGTTTCAAACTTCTTGTACTTGCATCTTCATGCTCTGAATCAAATATCTCTTTAAGTTAGATTCCAGAAGTAGAATTGCTCATTGAAAGCCGAATTCTTTGTCAAAATTTTCAAAATAGCGTTGTTTGATGGGGGATTTGTCCAATTTGGGGAGTGGGAGAAAAGAAAGAAACTAAATAGGAGCTTCTGATTGGAAGGTTAATCTGCTCTAAATTAGAATTGAACTAAAAGACTAATTGGTGATGTTATCATCCTAGCTGCTTTCCATCATAAGCTTCTTAAAATCCTAAATCTCCTCCTCCATTTGGTGCCTGGACCTCCTGGGAGTCTGCAAATTCTCCGAACGGAAAAAAAGAAAAAAAAATGTAATTTCCAAGTGAATAATAGTATTAAAACATAATTATAAGCACATTTTGAATCCTTGTATGGCCATGCAATTTTGGTGCTGGCTTTACATTTCTGTTTACAATTATCTGAGTGGTGCATACTGCTTAAAAGAACATTTGGCATTATGGTAATTCATTAATTTTAATTGAATGGAAGGAAGAAGTGGGAGACTTGAGTCAGCTTACCTACAAGACTGGTGGCCTCCTGGGGAGCTGAATTCACAAAGAATCTGTGCAACAAAGCAACCATTAAATTAGAATAACGTAGGAAATGATTTGGGGGAGGATGAATTGCATCAATGTTGTCTTTGTACCTAACAACTTGTTCATTAGCAGCTAGTGTCCTAGAAAATAGAGTGAAGAAATTTATCTTTCTCATTGGAGTAATAATTGGATTAGGACACCCATTCAGTCCAAATTGCATTAATGACCACAAAGCCAGCCTTAGTTTTACCAGGTTTATTAGGTGACACTTCACTACACTAGGCATTCCAGGATTGCTTGGGCAACTTTGACCAAGTATGAGGTCTACCTTGGTATCTGCAAAGTTAAAGAAATGAAGTGAGTCACACTAATGAGGGAGGGGAAGGCGAGCTGAGGACAAAGCACAGGCTGACTCCCCGCGGCCTCCCCACCCCCTCCACTCCCAGGTGGGATCCGTGGGACACCCCTCAGGTACGCCTCGCTGCCCTAAAACTAAGGGAAGGAAAAAACAAATGGGTAACTGATAGAGATCACTGTCCTGCAAGACGTGAGCCTCCATCTGTTTACCAATGTCTTCATGATTTACCAGGAAAAAGCATTCTGATCAATAGCCTAGCTTCCAGAGACCCATCACTCAATTTCCTGGAGCCCTAACATCACCCTCCCTTCCATGAGTGCTGTGGGAAACAGAGGCAGAAGAGAAAGTAAACAAAAGTTTCTTTATGACCTGCAGCCTATTAACAAGGACTTGTAATAGAAAGAGTATAACATTCCTCCAGAAAGCTCCCACATATCCTAATGTTAGTGCCTTACTGAAAGGAAAAACAACCTTAGCTTGACAATAGCAAGGACTCCAGCATCCTGTAAATCTTCTTTAGCATTTGAAAGTTCTTTTGAACACCTCCCTTTTTTCCTTACCTCCCCCAGCTCCAAATATATAATCAGCCATTCCCCCACAACCACCATGGAACAGCTCTTTCTGCCCACGGGTCCTGTCCCGGTGCTTTAATTGAAATCACCCCCCCCTTTTTTTTTCACCAAGGACGTCTCAAGGATTCTTTCTTGGCTGTCAGCTCTGGACCTCACCAACATTCTAAAAATTACATCAACACCACTTTGTACAACATAATTATCCGAACAGACATTTTCTGCGTTAGTATTTTGACAGACAAAAATAAATAGATGAAAATTGGTTTGCTCTCATTTTTTGTTCTAATATGCATTTATATGATTATTATGAATATAAATATGCACATACATGTAATGTTAATATTTTTTTTCTTTTGAAAAAAAAATCCTAGATAAAAATCTACTATTTAGGGGCGCCTGGGTGGCTCAGTCGTTAAGTGTCTGCCTTCAGCTCAGATCATGATCCCAGGGTCCCGGGATAGAGCCCACATCAGGCTCCCTTCTCGGCAGGAAGCCTGCTTCTCCCTCTCCCACTCCCCCTGCTTGTATTCCCTCTCTCCCTGTGTCTCTCTCTGTCAAATAAATAGATAAAATCTTTTTTTAAAAACCCTACCATTTATTTGGTAATGGTAGGGTTTTTAAATGGTAAAACTACCATTAAGTTTTCTTTTATCTTTGTTACTCCTACCAACATATTCAGTTTTATGTATTTGCAATGATGTTATGTTATGTTAACATGGCATTTCTTTTAACACATACCATAAATGTCCATTACCCCACCCACCTTTCCCTCCCCCCTCCCCCCAGCAACCCTCAGTTTGTTTTGTGAGATTAAGAGTCACTTATGGTTTGTCTCCCTCCCAATCCCATACCCCTGGGGATAAAAAATTGTTTATAAAAAAATAAAAATTAAAAAAAAAAGTGGATTTCAACATATACCATAAATGTTTTCCCGTTTTACGAATCTGTTTTTATTCATGTTTCTCTTTGCTTCATGCACTTCCCCTTGCCCACCATCATGTACCCAGTGTTTGTGCAGGTATGTAAGCTCACTCATTTTTCTCCATAACCATGTAAGCCTAGTGGAAAAGATATACAGATACATGAGTACACATATAAATAAATATATAAAATACATATAAAAAGTTGTGAGTTGTCATCTGCTTTTACAAAAGCGAGATCATAAACTATATGTATTTTTCACTTACATCTTTTCGTCTTTAATTCATCAGGCAGACTGCTGGGTTAGTAGCCACAGATCCAAGTTGATTTTTTAACAGCAACCTAGTTACCCATACTGTAGACATACACACTATTTATCAGTAGAGAATCCCTCCGCTGACAGACTTTTAAGTTGTTCTCAAGTTTTTGTGTTATTGCAAACAATGCCACCATAAATATTCTCGTAGATTTGTTCTTAGATTGTTAGTAGTGGGATCACTAGATGGGGGAGTATGTGTATATACATATATACATTTTATTTATTTATTTATTTATTTATTTATTTATTTATTTATTTATAGAAGGAATGGGGTGGGAGCAAGGGCAGAGGGAAAGGGAGAGAGAGAGAATCTTAAGCAGGCTCCACACCCAGCACAGAGCCCGACATGGGGCTTGATCTCCCAACCCTGAGGGGCTTGATCTCCTGACACAGAGATTATGACCTGAGCTGAAATTGAAAGTCGGACACTTAACTGCCCAAGCCACCCAGGACCCCCTATATTTCTTGTTTTTAGTGTATAATGCCATATTACTTTAAAAAGCTGCACGTGGATCTTGTCTGGATCTTGATTCAGGTAAACTATAAAATTAAGAGGTGTATTTATAAGACAATTAGAAATTTGAGCACTGACTAGATACTTCATTAAATTAAGGAATGGTGGGGGCTTTTTTAGATATGATATTGGTAGAGATACATACTAAAATATTTATGGATGAAGTAAATTGGTTCAGAAAAGTACTGGAGGGAGAGAAGTGGATTGAAGCTGATGTAATGGAAATTCATTATACCATCATCTTCTTTTACATGTGTTTGAAATTCTTCGTAATAATAATAATGATAATGAAAGGTATAACAATGCATGCTATATAATGTATGAGAAAACGTATTTCCTTACATTTCCCATAGCACTGGGTGTTAATACTTTTTTATTTTCGTCAATCTGATGTATGACAAAAGATATTTGTTGCTAGTTAATTTACCTTACTATTAAGGAGGTTGATTATCTTGAGAAAGTGTAAAGAGCTAGCAGCCAGGCCATGGTGTTCCCAAATTAACATAAACAATACTAAGGGACCCTGGGTGGCTTAGTTGGTTAAGTATCTGCCTTTGGTTCAGGACATGATCCTGGGGTCCTGGGATAGAGCCCTGTTTCAGGTTCTCTGCTCAGTGGGGGGTTTTCTTCTCCCTCTCCCTCTGCCTCTCCCTGTCCCCATTCATGCTCTGTCTCTCACATGCTCTCTCTCTCAAATAAATAAATAAAATCTTAAAAAAACCAATACTTCTTAGACTATAAATAAACTGTACACAAGACCACTCAGTGACTGTTTCTAGAACAAGACAGAGAATGACCGCTTTGCAACCATAAAAACAATAGAACATCCCCCACTTCTGACTAAACTGAGTCACAGCAGCACCTTTACTAATGACAACTTTAGCCTTGCTTTAAGCCTCCTACTTCCTAGATAAAAATTATTCATTTAGGGGCACCTGGGTGGCTCAGTGGGTTAAAGCCTCTGCCTTCGGCTCAGGTCATGATCTCAGGGTCCTGGGATCGAGTCCGGCATCGGGCTCCCTGCTCCGCGGGGAGCCTACTTCCCACCCACCCCCCCACCCCCGCCTGCCTCTGTCTGTCTACTTGTGATCTCTGTCAAATGAATAAACAAAATCTTTAAAAAAGAAATTATTCATTTATCCAGTCACTAAATTGCCCCAACTTTTTGACAACCTTCAATCCATAACTGGTCCCTACTTCTTTACCTTTTCTGGGAATAATCCCCCACAAGTCCCAATACTGTGAGACGCCTCTTCCAAGGTCCTCTTGCTGAGGCCTCTGCAGTTCCTTTGGAGTACTTTGTCTCTTGTTGTAGGAGAGTAAATCTAACTTTTTTATATGGATATGTTCCTAGAGGAAAAAAGCCCTAGTGGGCTTTTTGAACGTTTATTGTCTATTTCTTCTTTGGGATATTCTCCCAATTCAGTGGGTTTTCTGAAAATTTCCCTTTTGAGAGTCAGTACCTCTGTTTACCTCCCCCATTCTTCTCTAGGAGCCATAGGCTCTACTTTCTTAGAAGAGGTAAAAGAGGGGCACCTATGTGGCTCAGTTGGTTAGGCACCTGCTCAGGTCATGATCCCACACTCCTCGGATAGAGCCGCACATTGGGCTCCCTGGGCAGGAAGCCTGCTTTCTCCCTCTCCCTCTGCCCCTCCCTCTGCTCATGTGAGCATGCTTTATCTCTCAAATAAATAAATAAATCATTAAATCTTTTTTTTTTTAAAGAAGAGGTAAAAGATAATGATTCTTTTTTTTTAAGATTATTTATTGATTTATTTGACAGATAGAGATCACAAGTAGGCAGAGAGGCAGGCAGAGAGGCATGCAGAGAGAGAGAGAGGAGAAAACAGGCTCCCCGCTGAGCAGAGAGCCCAATGTGGGGATCGATCCCAGGACCCCAGGATCATGACCTGAGCCAAAGGCGGAGGCTTTAACCCACTGAGCCACCAAGGCACCCCAAAAGATAACTATTGTGGTTTTTTTAAAGATTTTATTTATTTATTTGACAGACAGAGATCACAAGTAGGCAGAGAGGCAGGCAGAGAGAGAGAGGAAGAAGCAGGCTCCCCGCTGAGCAGAGAGCCCAACGAGGGGCTCGATCCCAGGACCCTGAGATCATGATCTGAGCCGAAGGCAGTGGCCTTAACTCACTTAGCCACCCAGGCGCCCCAAGATAATTATTCTTTTCTTTTTTTTTCTTTTAAACTGATTTTCTTTTTTTTTTTTTAAGATTTTATTTATTTATTTGACAGGCAGAGATCATAACTAGGAGGAGAGGCAGGCAGAGAGAGATGGGGAAGCAGGCTCCCTGCTGAGCAGAGAGCCCGATGTGGGGCTCGATCCCAGGACCCTGGGATCATGACCTGAGCTGAAGGCAGAGGCTTTAACCCACTGAGCCACCCAGGTGCCCCCAAGATAATTATTCTTATCTGAGTTGGATCACTCCAGGTTTGATGCTATTAGCAAGAATCTTCAGAATCTTATTAATTCACCAGTAATGCTACTGGGAGCTAAGTGAAGCTGGACTTCTCCATTTGCTCCAGATCCTTCTGGTTATTTCCTTGACCACCAGTCCAGTTTGGCTAATGTTGACAACATGTGTGTGTGCGTACCATTTATTGCTCATTTCATTAGGTATTAGGGGAGAAAATTCATCCTCTTAACTCAGAAGTCTGGCATTTTTTTTTTAAAGATTTTGTTTATTTATTTCACAGACAGAGCACAAGTAGGCAGAGAGGCAGGCAGAGAGAGGAGGGAAGCAGGCTCCCCGCTGAGCAGAGAGCCCGATGCGGGGCTCGATCCCAGGACCCTGAGACCATGACCTGGGCCGAAGGCAGAGGCTTTAACCCACTGAGCCACTCAGGCGCCCCTCAGAAGTCTGGCATTTATATTAGATTTTGGTCTATTTACTTAAAAGCTCTGATGTGAGATATGTAAAAATTTAGTACTTCTTTGTTAATTGTTCTTTTACGGATATGAAATATCACTGTTTGTTCCTTTTAGTGCTTTCCATCTTGAATTCCACTGTTTGTTACATTAACATTGTAACACACATAACATAATCTTTTGTTTGGTGTGCTGGGAAAATATTTTGATATTTAAACCCATGTGTTTTTATCCAGTATGTAACTCTCTATTCAGATGATGAGACTCTGAGTCATCCTTTGCCTTAAGGGAGATTGTCTCAATAGAACCAGAATACAAAAGAGACAAATTCTTGACTTGTGGATTTCAAAGCTGGGGTTCAGGTGTAAGACACCCTGAGCCAGTTTCTTCCCCCTGGCTCATAGGAGAGTCATGTTCTGTTTGGTCTGTTCTTTTTCCTTAAGTGTTACTTCTTTCTTTTGTGGGGTGTGGTGTCTCTCATTTTTGATATTAAAACCTTCCTCAAATGTTTTGTCATTCTTGGTTGGGTGCTCCTCTTAATTTTTGAAGTTCCCTATTAGCCTACATGTGAGTGCTGCATCCATTTATCACATCTTGTTGCTATTAATTTCAGGAAAGAATTTGGACTTGCTGCTGTGTGGGGGAATATTCTTTCTTGCTAGGACTATTGCAGTAGCTTCCAAACCCATTTCTTTACATTTATGGTAAGGTTGTCTCTATAGTCTGTTCTCCACATTATTGTCTGAGAGATTTTCAGTATTTTTAAAATTATGACACAGATCTGGTCATGTTTCCTTTCTGCTTAAAAGTCTTTTAATGTTCTCCTATTCGTCTTTGAATGAAGCCCTCAAATTCTTTTTTATTCAAGTACTTATTTATTTATTTATTTATTTTAAATATTTTGTTTATTTGAGAGAGAGTGAGAGAGAGAGCAGGAGAGGGGAGAAGGTCAGAGGGAGAAGAAGCCTTCCCTCTGAGCAGGAAGCCTGATGCGGAACTCGATCCTGGGACTCCGGGATCATGACCTGAGCGGAAGGCAGTCACTTAACCGACTGAACCACCCAGGCTCCCCTTTAACTTTTTATTTAAATTCCAGTTATTTAACATATAGTATTATATTAGTTTTGGGTGTATGATACGGTGATTCAGCACTTCTGTACGTCACCTGGTGTTCATTACAGCAAGTGCACTCCTTAATCCTGACACCTATTTTACCCATCCGCCACCCCCTCCTGTCTGGTAACTATCAGTTTGTTTTCTTACACTTTAGAGTCTGTTTCTCAGCTTGTCTCTATCTTTTTCTCCTTTGTTCATTTGTTTTGTTTCTTAAATTCCACATATGAGTGAAATCATATGGTATTTGTCTTTCTCTGACTTATTTTGCTTAGCATAATACTCTAGCTCCATCCATTTGGTTGCAAATGACAAGACTTCATTCTTTTTATGGGCGAGTAATATTCTACTGTGTGTGTGTGTGTGTGTGTGCGTGCGTGCGCGTGTGTGTGTGTATACCTGTATTGTTTTCCATAGTGGCTGCATCATTTTACATTCCCACCAACAGTGCATAAGGATTCTAATTTCTCTACACCCTCACCAACATTCGTTATTTTCCGTTTTAAGTAGTGTCTTCTTAAGCAAAAAAAAAAAAAAAAGTAATGTTGATGGAGTCTATCAGATTTTTCTTTTATGGATCGTGCTTTTTGTGTTGTTAGTCCAAGGTCATAGGGGTTTTCTCCTGTGTTTTCTTCTATAAATCTTGTAGTTTCAGCTCTTACATTTAGAACTACGCTTCATTTTGAGTTATTTTTTGTGAACGGTGTGACAAAAGGACATGAATTCATCTTTTTGCATGTGAATATTCAAGTATCCCAGCATTATTTGTTGAAAATAAAGTTTTTCCCCTGTTGAATTGTTCTGGCATCTTTGTTGAAAATGCTCAACTGAGCATAAATATAAGAGTTTCTTTTTTGGACTCTCAACTCTGTTCCACTTATCTATATGTTTATCTTTATGACAGTACACTGTCTCAATTTCCACAGATTTATAATTCATTTTGAAATTGGGAACTGTAAACCCTTCAACTATGTTCTTTTGAAAAATTGTTTTGACTCTGCCAGGTCTTTTGAATTTTTATATGAATTTTAGGATCATCTCGTCAGCTTCTGTAATAATGGCAGCTGAGATTTTGATAGGATTATATTGAATCTATAGATCAGTTTGAGGGAGAATTGCCATTTTAAGAAGATTGGGTCTTCCAATCCATGAACATGGAATGTCTCTCCATTTATTTAAGTCTTCTTTAATTTCTCTTAGCAATATTTTATAGTTTTTAGTGTATAAGTCTTACTTTTCTTTTGCTAAATTTATTACCTAAGTGTTTTATCTTATTGATACTATTATAAATGGAATTCTTTCCTTTTTTAAAATTTTAAAGACTTTATTTATTTTTATATATTTGTCAGAGAGACAGAAAGAGAGAGAGAGAGCACAAGCAGGAGAATGGCAGGCAAAGAGAGAATCAGACTCTCTGCTGAGCAAGGAGCCTCATGTAGGACTTGATACCAGGACTCTGGGATCATGACCTGAGCTGAAGGCAGATGCTTAACTGACTGGGCTACCCAGGTGTCCCTGGAATTATTTTCTTTATTTCACTTTCAGATCGTTCTTGTTACTAAGTAGAAAAAGCATTGATTCTTACATATTGATGTTCCAGTCTTTGATCTTGCTGAAATTATTTGTATCACACTATTTGTTTATTTAACTGAGTTTTGTTGTTAGTGCTGGTATTACTAGTTCACTAAATGCCCATCTGCTCTTATCCTGACAAATTCCAGTGCCATTTCTGTTGTCAGTGATGAACCTCCAGTTGTTTGCAGACTACTCAGCCTGATCAGGAGCCAATGCAAAGTTCATTAGTGGGGTATAGCTAACCATCTCCCTACTTTTAATCCTCCTTTTCATCAGGGTTGGAAATGCACAGTCTGGGATGCCTCCTACCAGGGAAAGGACTAAGATGCTGAAAGAGTCAGTGGTTAAAATTGAACAGCAACCTCTCTGACCCAGTTCCATACTTGAGCAGTCCCAGGATCTGGATCCCCTGGGGGATCTGAAGGTTCTTGGATTTTGTTCCAAATCCCTACTCCAGCTCCCTGGGAACTGAGGAACTCTACCTAGTACTCCAAGTGTGCAAAATGTGGCTTGTTTTGGTAAGATATGTTTTCCTGGGGGAAGATGAAGGCTGGGCACTTTTCCTGCCTTGTCCCTATTTCTCCAGCTGCATCTCTGCGACTGCTCAGCAGACCATCTCAGCAGACCATCTAAGTTGATGCCAGCCTGCAGGGGTTGCTCTTCTCTTTGGGGGACCCTTGCTTTTTGGTTACTGGGAACTGCAGCTGACACTTGGGCAGCTTTTTGTTTGGGAAGTTGAAATTGTAAATAGGCCAGATGGGTAACTTTGGGCCTTCCCCAGAGCCAGGTATTAGCATTGCAAATACGATTCGTCAGTTCTTGTTAGTAAGGTAATGCCTAGGGAGAGAAGGAATTGTGCCAAATAAGGAACGAGTTTTTTCTTATTTGTAATTTTCGCCAGCAGCAGGAGGTTTTCAAAACACAGCATCTGTCTTAGAAGGCTCCATGCTCTCTAATTATCATAATAATTATTATAATCATAATGTGAATTTAAATTTCAGTCACAATCTCAGGTGTGCATAAAGTGTAATTTTATTTATTTTTAATACCTCTTTAATTTCTGACTCTGCATCCTCATTCTGTATAATGGCAGATAGCTACTTACTGGTCCCAGTTGACCCCAATCCTCTTGGTCAGTCTCTGCTGACCAACTTGGACAGTGTCCCTTCCCCAGATTCAGTGATAGCCTTTACTGGAGCCTGCTTCAAACTTTGCTCATTGCCCTATAGAAGAATCTCAAACATCTAAGTAATTCCTTGCCCAATTTTTAGTTGACATTTAAACTTTTTCAACATAAGTTTAAATAGTTATAAAAGATTTATTAACATAATGCATGTATTGATTTTTAAAAACAAAACTATTATCCCATACTTTAAAATATATCCAAAGAACTCTAAATACTATAGCAGTTTATTTTGTTAAAAATGTTGTAATATTTTAAGATGAGGAACAAGCTAGGGGTGTCTGCTTTCACCACTTTTGTTAAGCATTATACTTGAGGTCCTATCCAGAGTAATAAGGGCCACAGTTTGGAAAGAAAGAAGTAAGTCGTCTTTATTCACAAATGAAGACCACCCAAGTGAAAATAGGCTGTTTATTCAGAGTTTGTTATATTGCAGATAGTCGCTAACACTTGCCTTTGACAGAGACTCAGGTCAGGTAGGAGAGAGGGAGAGCCTGTAGGTAAAAGGGAAAGCTTCAGGTCTGCACTGATTAGCTATTATCATAGGGAGGCTAGACATGGATTAACTAGAAGTGGTGTCTTCTGTGATGGTTTGGGGAGCATGTTTGTGTTTTTCTGCTTCATCTTGAGTTGGAAGCTGTGTCAAAAAATAGGGACCCTAGGGACGCCTGGGTGGCTCAGTTGGTTAAGCGGCTGCCTTTGGCTCGGGTCATGATCCCAGTGTCCTGGGATCGGGTCCCGCATCAGGCTCCTTGCTCGGCAGGGAGCCTGCTTCTCCCTCTGCCTGACACTCTGTCTGCCTGTGCTTGCTCTCTCTCTCTCTCTCTGACAAATAAATAAAATCTTAAAAAAAAAAATAGGGACCCTAGAACTCACTGATCAAGTTCTGACCATTCTGGGTTGATTGCTTCAGAGGTTGCAATTTGGCTTCCTAGAGTGGTTGCTGCCTGGGGTGGTGGGTCAGAGTTCTGTTGTCACATATAGTCTGGCTGCTGTCTGTATCGTCAGTCCCTCAGACAACATGAACATGTATGTAGAAAATCTAGAGAAATCTACAAAAACTTTAAGTTCTTGTAAACTCTAAAACTAAAAGTCTATTTTGTAAAAATAAATGAGTTTAACAAGGTCTCATGATATAAGGTCAATGCATAAAAATTAATTCTACAGATAAATCCATAGAAATAGGAACAGATTAATGGTTGCCAGGGTCTGGGAGAGAGAGAAATGGGGAGCAACTGCTAATGGGTGCAGTTTCTCTTTGGGGTGATGAAGATGTTATGGAATTCGATAGTAGTGGTATGTATTGTACAATGTAGTGCTGATGATTGTACAACCTTGTGAATATACTAAAACCATTGAGCTATATTCTTTAAAAGGGCAAATTTTATGGTATGTGAATTATATCTCAATAAAGAGCATTTAATTGGGGGCGCCTGGGTGGCTCAGTGGGTTAAAGCCTCTGCTTTCAGCTCAGGTCATGATCCCAGGGTCGTGGGATCGAGCCCCACAGGGCTCTCTGCTCCGTGGAGAGCCTGCTTCCTCCTCTCTCTCCCTGCCTGCCTCTCTTGCCTACTTGTAATCTCTATCTGTCAAATAAATAATAAATAAATTCTAAAAAAAAAAAGAACATTTAATTGTATTTTTATATAGAGGCAATAAATGATTGAAATTGAAAAAGTAAAAAAAAATCATGTATAGTAACATCAATAGATATGAAATACTAAAGGATAAATTTTAACAAAATATATGCTAGACCTGTACACTGAAAATTTTGAACAGTGTAAAATTACAGAGAAATTAAAGAAGACATAAATAAATGGAGAAATACACTATATTCATGAATTCAAAGATTCAATACTATTACGATGCCAATTCTCTCCAAATAGATTTATAGAGTCAATGCAACCATAATCCTGGCAGGCTTTCTTTTTTGGAGAATGATAAGCTGATTCTATATGATTTAGAATAGCAAAAATAATTTTTGAAAAGAAAGGTTGGAGGATACAGGGATCTGCATACAGGTAGCCAATTTCCACCACTTATTAGCTATAAATCCTTGATCAAACTTTTTTGCCATCCTGACCTTGCTTTCTTGATCAGTAAAAAGGCAATAATAATAGTATCCACTTACACAGGATTTTTGAGAGGATTAACTGAGATAATACATATAAAGCACTTAGGAAAGTACTTGGAACATAGAAGCCTTCAAGTGTATAGTTACTGTTGTTGTTGTCATCTCTGCCTTGACCAGCCTGGGAGCCTCTAGAGACCGAAGCAGGCTCCCTGACTCCTTGCCCAGATGTAGCATCCTGTCCTTTTTACTGTATGCCCCTGTCCACTGGTACATCTGTGGACATCTGTGAGTACTACTCTCAAATGCCAGACAGGAGGTGGTACGTGTCTTATTCTTGGGTCCCTCAGATTTCAACTGGCACTTCATTGCTTTCTCCCTCTGCCATAAGCCTAGATATAGGGAAGCTGGTGTGCAGCTTGAAGCTACTACATTGCTTCTAATTTTCTTTATTTGTTTTCTACACTCTCCCATCTGTGCGACTTTGTAGTCTTAGGCCAGGAAGAAAAGCCAGTTTTCCCTGTTTGCATGGCCTCAAAAATTTTTGTCTCTTACCCACTAAACACTAAGAAGTGGTACCTTTTTGTTCCAATAGGACAGTCATTAGCTTAAGATGCTAATTTTTAAAAACTGAATTGAAAATTTACATGCAGTGAAATGTGTTACTTTTAAGGGTATAATTCAATGAAATTTGACAACCAATACCCCAATAAAGATATAGATTTCTGTTGCCCCAGAAAGTTCCTTCTTGCCTTATTATAGTCAGTCCTCAACCCTCTTCTCTCAATAGGCAACCACTATTCTGATTATTATTGAAACTGGTGGTTATTGCTTCTAGACAACATATTTTGAAATAAACCACAAGAAAACTACTACACTACTGTTACTGTGAGCCTTTCTTGATTATTTATTCCGTGACAATCACTTCAAAAAGCACTTTATGTGAATTCTCTCATTTAATCCTCAGGAGAGCTCCGTATCATCCCCATTTCCCAATGAGAAAACGGAGGCTCTGGGAGGTTAAGTTGCTTGCCAGGTGTTTCATAGCTATTAAGACCCAGACTAGAGATGAAAATTTTGAAGGAATTTCAAAGCCAGTTCTTTTTTTTTTTTTTTAAGATTTTATTTATTTATTTGACAGATAGAGATCACAAGCAGGCAGAGAGGCAGGCAGAGAGAGAAGGAAGCAGACTCCCTGCTGAGCAGAGAGCCCGATGCGGGGCTCGATCCCAGGACCCTGAGATCATGACCTGAGCTGAAGGCAGAGGCTTAACCCACTGAGCCACCCAGGCGCCCCCAAAGCCAGTTCTTTTTATGAGGGGGACATAGATCTAAAACTTTCATATAATTCAAAACATTTCTAAATTATTTCTAAATTAATTTCTAAATTTCTAAATTAATAACTGACATCACTTGTTTTTGTTTTAATGCTGATTTCTAAAAATTTCTTAGCATGATTTATATTCTTCAGCAGAGTGTACTCTTCTAAATTGTCAGCATGGTGTATCATGATGACTGGTCTTCCTCTTAAGGTTTTTATCATCTTTCACATTTGGGGACCACCCTTCACAGCTCTGTAATCAGAATTATTACCTAATGAAGTATTTAAAGGACACTGTTATGGAACATGGAGAGGATATTACATTACAATAACAAGTGAATGTAAAGTGAACAACTGAAAATTTAACTTGGGAAAACTTTCCAAAGCATATAAAAGCTATAGTCTTTCTTTTTGCCTGCTGGAGGATGCCTAATTTGGCAACTACATAAGCACAGTATACAATTCACCTGGCCTGCTAGTTTTGAGATTATGTGACTCTTGGCAGATGTTTTAAATTGGGGTGGGGATTGCATTACTTCTATTTTCTGCATACAGTGAGACTTCATTAATATTTTAACTATGGGGGCGCCTGGGTGGCTCAGTGGGTTAAGCCGCTGCCTTCAGCTCAGGTCATGATCTCAGGGTCCTGGGATCAAGTCCCGCATTCCCTCTCTCTCTCTCTGCCTGCCTCTCTGTCTACTGTGATCTCTCTCTGTCAAATAAATAAATAAAAATCTTTAAAAAAATATTTTAACTATGGTACTATCTCAGGGTATATCATTTTAATTCAAACATAAAGTAACTGCCTTCTTTATGAAATGCGAATAGGAGCAAATCGCTTAGAGAACAACATGGAGAAACTGACCAACTTTCCATCTTCAGCCAAAGTCTGTGAATACTGAACACATTTAGAAATGATTCCTCCAAAAAAAAAAAAAAAGAAATGATTCCTACAAGTGAATGGGTAGTGAAATGTGTACATTTGTAGGACCAAGATATTTTTCTGGATGGGACAGTCTCAAATCATATAAAGATAACTTGTAGGAATAGCTTAAAAGAGTATTGGAGGGCAGAAAAATAGGGCTGGGGTGCATGGGTGGCTCATTTGGTTAAGCATCAGCTCAGGTCATGATTCCAGGAGCCCCCACATCTGGCTTCCTTCTCAGTGGGGAACCTGCTTCTCCCACTCCAACTGTCTGCTGCTCCCCCGGCTTGTGCTCTCTGTCAAATAAATAAATACAATCTTAAAAAAAAAAAAGAAAAATAAGACAATTTCATGATGTTAGAGAAAAAGAATCCAAACTCTACTTACAAGATGTTGAATATCCGATTTCTGGTACGAGAGTTTGTTGAATGAAAGAGATATTTATAGTGTATTCCTGTTTTGTGGTACTATGCATCTATTAAAATCAGGAAGTAGATCTATGTGTGGTGAAATGAAACAACTTCCAGGATTTATTATATTGTGAAAACAGTGAGGTACAGTACGCCACACTCTGTGTGTGTGAGTGTGCACATGCATGCAGCACGCATACATGACTGTCTAGTAGAAGAATTTCTTGGAAAGTTGCCAGGAGATTGGTAGCAATGTTGTCTCTGGGAAAAACTGATGAACTGGACAGCAGGAGAGGAAGGGATACTACTTTTATGCAACATGTTTCTATTTTACTTTAATCTGTTTTGCCTATTTAAAGACAATTTTGTATCTTTTTTGCTTCGATGACTTTTGTAGATAATCTAAGGCAGGTCAATCAGAGTCAATAAAACATTTGCTGGATTTGTTAAACAAGCATGCTTTAATTAATTAATTTATTTTTTACTGGAGTTGCTGAGAGGATAGAATATAAGCCTGAACTTGGTGACAACCATTTTTTCACCATGGCAAAACTGCTTGATAATGAGACGACTGTGGAGGAAATCAGAGAACAGAGATAAAGAGAGCAAGACTAATTCCTGAGGATGTCATTTGAATGTGTGGATCCAGCCATGCCTGACGGGTCCCATTCCTGAACTTTACAGTTCCATGAGCTCATAAATGCACTTTTGTGATAAATCAGTTGGAAATGGGTTTGTCACTTAGAAATGAAAAAGTATTGACAAATATAGAAGAAATGCTGCCTGGACGTTGTATTTCCATGTGACTTTTATATAAGTTCAGAATATTGCTTAAACCTTTCTGAATGTCCTAGACCTTTTTCATTAAACAATACATTTGTATTTTGAAAAACCTTTAAAGTTTTAAGAATGGTGCCATAATTTGCAAGAATGGGGCAAAGAGCTCTCACCTAGAGTCACCAATCAATATTTTGCAAACTATTAACTGCCTCATTGACTCATTACATTTTATTATTATTATTTTTGTTGAAGCATTTGAGAATTAGTTATAAATATTATGAACTTTTACCTCTATATATTTCAATGTGTTTCTCCTAAAAAGAAGAAAATTCCCTTCTATAACTACATTGTAATGATCGAACTCAGGAGAATTAATATTGACACAATATTGCCATCTGGTATAAAATTCATATTCAAACTTTGTCTGTTGTTTTAACATCCTTCTTGAAAGTTGGAATATAATTCAAAGATTATAAAATCCTCCCTTTTAAAGTGTATAGTTCAGAATTTTTACACTATTTACTCTACTTACTATACTGTCTCCCAGAATTTTTTCATCATTCCTAAAAGAAACTCTGTACCTATTAGTAGTCACACCCCATTTCCCTCTCCCTTACCAGCCACTAATCTATTTTCTGTCTCTATGGACTGGTCTATTGTGGACATTTTATCTGAGTGGAATTACATAATATGTGACCTTTTGTGTCTGGCTTTTTTCAGTTATGTTTTCAGGGGTCATCCACAGTGTAGCATGTGTCAGTACTTTCCTCCTTTTTATGAATAAATAGTATTCTATTATATTGATATACCACATTTTGTTTATCCATTCCTCAATGATAGACATTTGGGTTGCTCCCATTCTATTGCTTCTTGAGTCACTTTTGGTAGTTTTTGTCTTTCTAGGAATTTGTCCATCTCCTTTCATCTAGGTTGTCTAATTTGTTGACATACATAGTATTTCCTTATCATTACTTCGTATCTGTAGGGTCAGTAGTAATGTCCCCTCTTACATACATGATTTTAGTAATTTGGATTGTCTTTCTCTTTTTTCTTGCTCAAGCTAACTTTACTTATCAATTTTGTTGGTCTTTGCAAAGAACCAACTTTTAGTTTCCTTTGCTCTATTGCTTCTTATTCTCTATTTCATTGATCTTTTGCTCTAATTGTTATTTATTTCCTTCTGCTTTCCTTAGGCTTAATTTGCTCTTCTTTTTGTAGCATTTTAAGGTAGAAAGTCGTTGATTTGAGATTTTTCTTATTTTTAAATATACATATTTATAGCCATGTAAATCCTCTAAGCAGGGCCTTAACCGCATCTCACAGATTTTGGTATGTCGTGTTTTTGTTTTCATTTATAGCTAAGTATTTTCTAATTTTCCTTGTGATTTCTTCTTTGACCCATTGATTTTCTTTTCTTAGGAGTGTGTTTAATTTTCACATGTTTGTGAATCCCAGTTTTTTCCTGGTACTTCTAATTTTATTCCGTTGTAGTCAGAGAACATACTTTGTATGATTTCAGTCCTTTTAAATTTGTTGAGACTTGTTTGATGACCTAACATAAGTTTTATCCTGGATAATGTACCATGTGCACTTGAGAAGATTTTGTACTCTGGTTTGGATGAAGTGTTCTCTATGGAATCTGTTAGATATATTATCTTACAGTGTTGTTCAAGTCTTCTCTTTCTCTGTTGATCTTCCTATCTATTTGTTATTTTATTTATTTATTTATTTATAATTTAAATTCAATTAGCCAGCATATAGGACATCATTAGTTTTTGATGTAGTGTTGAATGATTCATTAGTTGTGTATAACACCCGGTGCTCATCAGACTGCATGCCCTCCTTAATGCCCATCACCCAGTTACCCCTCCTCCCTTCCACAACCCTCAGTTTGTTTCCTGGAGTCAAGAGTCTCTCACAGTTTATCTCTCCTTCTGATTTCTTCCCATTCAGTTTTCTCTCCCTTCCTCTATGTTCCTCTGTGTTATTCCTTATATTCCACATATCAGTGAAGCCATATGATAATTGTCTTTCTCTGATTGACTTATTTCACTTAGCATAATATCCTCCAGTTCCTTCCATATGAATGCAAATGGTAGGTAATCATACCTTCTGATGGCTGAGTAATATTCTATTGTGTATATGAACCACATCATCTTTATCCATTCATCTGTTGAAGGGCATCTCAGCTCCTTCCACAGTTTGGCTATTGTGGACCTTGCTGCTATGAACATTGGGGTGCACGTGCCCCTTCTTTTCACTACATCTGTATCTGGGTAGAAACCACTAGTGCAGTTGCTGGGTCATAGAGTAGGTGTATTTTTTTAAAGATTTTATTTATTTATTTGACAGAGAGCTAGAGAGAGAGCACAAGCAGGCAGAGGGAGAGAGGGAAGCAGACTCTCCACTGAGTAGTGAGCCCAATGTGGGGCTCAATCCCAGAACCTTGGGATCATGACCCAAGCCAAAGGCAGCCCCTTAACTGACTGAGCCACCCAGGTGCCCCAAGTAGCTGTATTTTTAACTTCTTGAGGAATGTCCATACTGTTTTCCAGAGAGGCTGTACGAGCTTGCATTCCCACCAACAGGGTAAGAGGGTTCCCCTTTCTCCATATCCTTGTTGACATTTATTGTTCCCTGTCCTGTTAATTTTAGCCATTCTAACCACCAGTGTCCTTTAAAAAAGGAGGAAAATACCATTCAAAGTTAGAAGCACACATGGGTAAAGGCCATGTGAAGATAGATAGAAGATAGGATTTGAGCTATGCTCTCACAACCCAAGGAATGTAAGGATGGGGCTAGGAGAAGCTGGAAGAGATAAGTGAGGTCCTCTTCTAGTGGTTTCAGAAGGAAGATAATACCTATCTTCAGTCTAATACCTTGATTTCAACCTTTTTTTATTTTTAACCTCTAGAATTGTGAGAGAATAATTTTGGTTGCTTTAAGACAACCAATTTTGTGGCACTTTGTTATTTATGTCAGCTCTAGGAAACTAACACATATCTCGAAATACTCCATTATGGACCTCTTTAAAGAGATAACCTCCCCTGGGGCCGACTTGGCAACCACTGAACTGATATCCTTCAGTAGTTTGTCTTATCACATGCATCATGTAAATAGAACCATATTGTTTATAACCTTTTGAGATGAGCTTTCAAATAGTATACCTTTTGAGATTTATCTAGACATTATTGACACATGCTGAGTAGTAGTCCATTGGATGAATGTACCAGTTTATTCATTCACCTAATTGAAGAACATTTGGGTTATTTTCAGTTTGGGCAATTTATGTTCCCCTGACAATTACCTTGGATTGGACCCTACCCTGGATTCCTGAAGGAACACATACCTTGGACCCTTTTTGAACATAAACCCCTAACCTCATGTGACAGGGAGACTCATTTCCCCCTTTCTTAGGCTCCCAGCCACTTTGTCTGCTATATTCTCTTACAAATGTTATTCAATAAACTCTGCTTTCACTTCCTCCTGGCTTGCATTTCGTTCTATCCTAGGTGAAACCAAATATTTTCCTGGGTGGTCCTGTGGGACCCGGACCTGGCCTAACTGTGTCAGAAGCATTAAACATTTTAATATATTTTAATGTATTTTTCCTGTGTATGTATTTTTGATGTAGTTGGGATCATATAGTAGATATAATTTTATATACTGCATTTTTTAACATAATAGCATACTGTAAGCATTTTTCTACTTTAATTTTAATCATAATCCTGATCCAAATTAAAAAAAAACGAAGGAAGGACAAATCAAATATTATTTCAATGAACCAAAGAAATAAAATATTGGTAAAAATCAATCAACTTGCAAGGCAGTGCGGTTTAGTGGAAAGAATTATGTCCTTGGAGGCAGGTGGGACTTATTTCAGAATGCTGGCTCCACTGCAAAGTATGACCTTAGTTAAATCACCTATTTATTTATATAGTGAGATTGAAATTAATGCCTTACCAAACACTAGTTAAAGAAGGCCTGGATAAATATGGAAACACGTTGTGTTTATGGACTGGAAGACTCAATATTGTTAGTGCTTCCTAAACTGATTTAAGGATTTAAAGCAATCCCAACCAAAGTCCCAGAAAGGTTCTTCTGTAGAATAAATACTTATGCTCTCAACTCTCCCACAATTCATATGTTGAAACCTAATCCTCAGTGTGTTGGTATTTGGAGATGGGGCCTTTGGGAAGGGATTAGGTCATTAGTGTGGAGCCCTCATGAATGGGATTAGTGCCCTTACAAAAGACACCCCAGATAGCTCCTTTGCCTCTTCTGCTATGTGCTGTGCGAGGACACAGCAAGGAGACAGCCATATATGAAATGGAAAGCGGTTCTCACCAGACAGTGAATCTACAGGTTCTTGATATTGGACTTCCCGGTCTCCAGAACTGAGAAGAATATATTTCTGTTGTTTGTGAGTCACCCAGGCTATGATATTCTGTCAAAGCAGCCTGAAAGGACTAAGATAACTTTTTTGTAGATATAAGCTAATTCTAAAATTTATATGGAAAGAAACTAGAAAGCCAAAACAGTTTTTTTTTAAAGATTTTATTTATTTGACAGACAGAGATCACAAGTAGGCAGAGAGGCAGGCAGAGAGAGAGGAGGAAGCAGGCTCCCCGCTGAGCAGAGAGCCCAATGTGGGGCTCGATCCCAGGACCCTGGGATCATGACCTGAGCCGAAGGCAGAGGCTTAACCCACTGAGCCACCCAGGCGCCCCTAGCCAAAACAGTTTTGAAAAAAGAACAGAGTTGGAGGATTTCACTACCTGTTTTAAGATACACTGTAAAGCAACAGTTGTCAACACAGCATGATATTGATGAAAGGAAAGTCATACAGATAAATGAACTATATATATGATATAAAATCATGCAGTCAACTGATATTTGACAAAAGTGCAATGGCAGTCCAATGGACAAAAGACAGTCTTTAGCCAATGGTGCTGGACTATCCACATGCAAAAAAGTGAGCCTTGACCTACATCTATGTCACCTACAAAAATTAACTCCAAAGGGATGATAAGCCTAAATGCTTATCTGTTGAGTTAGGTAAGTATTTCTTAGATAGGGTAACATAAACTTGATCCATAAAGTAAGAGTTGATACATCGGACCTAGTGAAAATGAAAAACTCTTGCTTTGCAAATATTACTCTTTTTTTTTTAAAGATTTTATTTATTTATTTATTTATTTATTTGACAGAGATCACAAGTAGGCAGAGAGGCAGGCAGAGAGGGAGAGGGAAGTAGGCTCCATGCTGAGCAGAGAGCCCGATGCCCCATCTAATCGATGGGCTCGATCCCAGGACCCTGGGATCATGATCTGAGCCGAAGGCAGAGGCTTTAATCCACTGAGCCACCCAGGTGCCCCTGCAAATATTACTCTTAAGGGAGTAGAAAACCAGCCCCATATTGGGAAAAAATATTTGCAAACACACATAAGAAAAATCATTTGTGTCTAAAGTATATAAAGAACTCTCAAAACTCAGTAAAACTTAACCAAACCAATTTAAAAAGTGGGCAAAAGCTTTGAACAGACTTTTCACCATTGAGGATATAAAGGTGGCAAATAAGCAACTGAAAAGATGCAACATCATTAGTAATGATTAAAACTATAATGAAATATTATATACTCATTAGAATGGCTAAATTAAAAAATACAACACAGAGTGCTGATGCTGAGTAGCTGGGACACTCACATTTCTTGTAGGAATGTAGATGGTGCTGCCATTTTGGAAAAGAGCTTGGCAATTGTTTCAACAAGTGAAACATATATTTATCATGTGACCTAGAAATTCTACTTCTAGGGATTTATCCTAGAGAAATGAAAACTCACGCTTACACAAACATCTGTGTGTGTGTGTGTGTGTGTGTGTTTATAGCAGAGTAACTTACAATCGTCAAAAACTGGAAACCACCCAAATGTCTGTCAGTGGATGGATAAATAAACTGGTACATTCACACCATGGAATTAGCAATGAAGAGGAACACAGCGTGTACTGAGGCACACAACGACATGAATGACTCTTAGATGTGTTAGTTAAGTGAAAAACCTTGTCTCAAAAGGTTACATAATATTTTATGTGTATAACATTCTGGACAAGGAAAAAATATAGGCAAAGAGACCAGATCAGTGGTTGCCAGGAGTTAGGGTCGGGAGTTTGAATATGAAGGGTCACCTACAAGGGAATGTTTTCCTTGGTTGGAATTATTGTATATCCTATCTGTAACAATGGTTATAAAAATGCATGCATGTTTAAAATCTAATAGAACTGTACACGAAGAAAAGCTAATTTTACTGTTTGCAATTAAAAATTTAAAAAGAAAGCTGTTTTGCTGGGTCATCATTGGTGTTCAACGAAATAGGATTCGTCTGATTCATACAGGGCGCTCCACAGACATAAGCTGCTGTTGTTACCGTTTTCCTAGGGAGTGGAGAATAGGGGTTCAGAGCATGGGCTCTTAACTGGCCTACATTCAGGTCTTGCTCTGTCACCTACTGGCTTGTGCTCTCTCTGTGCCTCAGTGTTCTCTGTAAAATCAAGTAATGTTGTCTCTATCTTACAAGGTTACTAAGCAAGTTAAATCAGTTAGTGTAGGCAAATACTTAATGATGTACACTTTTATTATTAACATTATTTATTGGTTTTTCTATATTGAGTTTCATAGGAGGCAAGCTGAAGAATGTAGTGTTGGGTCTCTGACCTTGGTGTGCATTGGCACCCCAAAAGGCCTCTGCTGGCGTTTGCCTGTGATGACAAAGATGGCAAATATGACAGCAGTCAGGAAGCAGGAACTGTGAAGCTGTTCAGGCTTCCTAATAGACTCCTGTTAGGAGGCCCTTATATAGGGAAGGGAGGCACTGGCAGAGGCCTTCCTTTGTGTATTTGATCCATTCTCTTGGCGTTGGTAGGGATTAAGTATTTAAAAATTGGCTGCCTGAGTATCTGTTCCAGGAGTCGGAAATTGCAACTTCCTATTTCCCCAGACTGACAGAGGCCCCTCGTTTGAGAATGGTGGCATATTGTTACTGCGGGATGATTGGCTGGCTGCCGCATTAGGTTCTGATTGAGGACCTCTTGAAATTCTATTCCAGGGTTTTGAGAGAGTGGTTTTATTAGTGCCTCTGAGCTCTTTCCTCAGGAGTGACTTTGCTGGGCTTGTTACTGCTTTCATGTACCAACATTTAGTGGAGTGGGTAGGGAAGGGAAGGGATAAGTGTGGTGTTTTTAAAATTAAAAAAGATATTCTCAAAATTTTAAATGTTATAAAATATGTGTTATGTATAAATTTAATAATTATATAAATATAAAATATATAATATATATAATTTTGAGCATTTAATGAAATTGACCTTTTTTTTAACGATTTTTTTTTTTGACAGAGAGAGAGACAGCAAGAAAAGGAACACAAGCAAGGGGAGTGGGACAGGGAGAAGCAGGCTTCCCGCTGAACAGGGAGCCTGATGTGGGGCTCGATCCCAGGACCCATGAGATCATGACCTGAGCTGAAGGCAGACGCTTAATGACTGAGCTACGCAGGTGCCACAAATTGACCTAATTCTTAGGCTTTTAAAATTTTGTTATTACAGGGAGATTTTATGATTTTTCATTTAAAAAAATTCTCATATTCATTTATTTATTTACTGAGAGAGAGAGGGGGGAAGGGAAAGGGCAGAGGCAGAGAGAGAGAATCTTTTTTTTTTTTTAGATTAACATATAATGTATTATTTGCTCCATGGGTACAGGTCTGTGAATCATCAGGCTTACACATTTCACAACACTCACCATAGCACATACCCTTCCCAATGTCCATAACCCCACCACCCTTGCCCTACCCCCCCCACCAAGCAACCCTCAGTTTGTTTCGGGAGTTTAAGAGTCTCTTACAGTTTGTCTCCCCCCCATCCCATCTTGTTTCATTTGTTTCATTTTTTCCCTCCCTTACCCCCATGACCACCCGCCCTGCCGAGAGAGAGAGAGAGAGAGAGAGAGAGAGAATATGCATATATCTTAAGTGGGCTTCATGCAGGGCTCAATCTCAAGACCCTGAGATCGTGACCAGGGCCAAAGTCAGAACCTTCACCGACTAAGCCATGCAGGTGCCCTACATTTTTTTTTAATATCAGAAATAGAGTTTAAAGATGATTATATTTCTGTTGTTAATGTTGTAACCAAGAACTCTGTGGAACCCAGGAAATGTGAAATGAAGTACATGGGCCACAACGATGCTTGAGAGTTGTCAGTTGTCTGTGTGTGTGTATGTATACGAGGCCTCGTTCTTTAAGGGGTTTGTGATGGCTTATGACAAACACTGAGGAACATAGTAAAATGTAAATTAGAAACATAAAACCTAGATAAGATAAGTGTAAGTTAGAGTAGAAAGTCAAAACTGGGGCAGGCAGAGAAATTGTAGAGAAGTATACAAAGTGTTGAGGACCTAATTGAATGATTGAATTAAAAATTTAGCTCTGAAAAAAATAAGTAAATAAAAATTGGGCTTTGAGTTCCCCTGGCAAAGTGAAGAGTGTGTAAATCAGTTAGCTAACTCTTATTATTAAAAAGAAAAATACAGGGCGCCTGGCTGGCTGGGTTGGTGGAGCATGCAACTCTTGATCTTGGGGTTGTGAGTTTGAGCCCCATGTTGGGTGTAGAGATTACTTAAAAATAAAATCTTTAAAATAAATAAATAAATAAATAAAAAGAAAAACACATACCAGCTCCTAAGAGAAAGCAAAGCTTTTGTTAACTCTTACTTCCAAAAGAAATGGCTCATGTAGGTTCGTTTGTCTTTTAGCATTTTGGCATAAAAAAGAAACCAAAGTATGTATAAGTGAAGTTTGTAGAAAAGTTTGAAAAGAAAGGTAAGCAAAAATAAGACAAAAATCATCCGTAAATACAGCTCTCTAAGATAAGCATTACATCTTGGGGACGCCTGGGTGGCTCAGTCGGTTAAGCTGCTGCCTTTGGCTCAGGTGGTGATCCCAGAGTCCTGGGATAAAGTCCTGCATCCCGCTCCTTGTTCAGCGGGGAGCCTGCTTCTCTCTCCGCCTCTGCCTACCACTCTGCCTGCTTCTGTGCTCTCTCTCTGACAAATAAATAAATAAAATCTCAAAAAAAAAAACCAAAGGAAAAAAACAGTACATCTTGGTGTATATCCTTTCAGGATTTTTCCTGTGCTCATATTTGCATATAAAAAATATATTAGTTTTTTTGTCCTCATAAAACTCTTTTGAGGGGTAGACAAATCAAGTATGACAAGGTAAATCATGGGAAGTATTCAATACAATTAATTGTAAGCAATCTGTAGCCAAATTTAAGCAAAAATCTAGTAACTGTTAATAGACCATTTTCATTTATTGGGCATGTCTTATGTGCTTGGACTATAACAAGCACTTTATATAAGCTGCCACCCAGTTGTCCCAACAGATCTATCTCTCTCAAACTCAATTGTTACCACCATTTTATGGCTTTAGGGAAATTAAGTAACTAAAGGTTACATTGTAAGTGACAGTATTCAGAATCAGGTTTGTCTAAAAGTGTATATTCTTTGTCCTTTTTTTTTTTTTAAAGATTTTATTTATTTATTTGACAGACAGAGATTACAAGCAGGCAAGAGAGGCAGGCAGGGAGAGAGAGGAGGAAGCAGGCTCTCCGCAGAGCACTCGATCCCAGGACCCTGGGATCATGACCTGAGCCGAAAGCAGAGGCTTTAACCCACTGAGCCACCCAGGAGCCCCCCCTTTTTTAATGATTTATTTATTTATTTTTGAGAGAGAGAGAATGGGGGGGAGGGGCAGAGGTAGAGGGAAAGAGTCTCAAGCAGACTCCATGCTGAGCATAAAACCTGACTCTGAGCTTGACACAGGGCTCAACATGGGGCTTGACATGGGGTTTGATCTCATGACCCTGAGATCATGACCTTAGCTGAATCAAGAGTTGCACACTTTACCAACTGAGCCACCCAGGTGCCCCTAAAAGTCTATATTCTTCTATTGCAGTGGGTTAACCTGTCTCTGCAAGTATGGCCATTCTCATTTTACAGATGAGTAAACCACGGCTCTGAGAAGTTGACTGTTGGCCTAGGCTAGAGAACTCGGGAGCCATGTTTCCGGTCTGTGAGTACCGCCGACTTTGCAGAACAGCTCCTTCCCACCTTTCCCAAAGAATGTTGTAAACTAGCTCATGACCACTTTATATTGGCAGGATATTGCTGTTCAGATGCAGGTGGAACACTTACTCTCACGTTTCTGTGAAAGGTCAATGAAAGGAAACTGGAATGTGTTTGTCTTGCTTTTGCAGTTATCCACCATTCTGATGGCGGCTGTTGTTCCATTCCTGTAAATATCCCCTGGGTTTTGGGAAATGCAAAGGGTGTAACCAAACCAAAGGAGAGTTTGTCTTGCCAACGAGCAGGAAGCCAATTTAAACAACAACAACAAAAACAAACTGACCTGAGCTTTTGTACTGCAGAAGGATAGGCTTCTGTTTCGGTGTGGCCCCACCCAGAACAGTCCGGAACTCCCCAATGGCTAGCAAGTGAGGATTTTTAAGGGCAAAAATCAAGGGTAAGAGACTTGGGGTCATGGGTTTTTCTGAGCGTCAGAGATTGAATAAACTTCAAGATTGAGGGATGCCTGGGTGGCTCAGTTGGTTAAGCGGCTGCCTTCGGCTCAGGTCATGATCCCAGCGTCCTGGGATCGAGTCCCACACCGGGCTCCTTGCTCAGCAGGGAGCCTGCTTCTCCCTCTGCCTCTGCCTGCTACTCTGTCTGCCTATGCTCGCTCTCTTGCTCTCTCTCTCTCTCTGACAAATAAATAAATAAAATCTTAAAAAAAAATTTAAAAAAAAACAACCTTCAAGATTGATTGAGTCGTCTTTCCAGAGCTGGTCCATTTGGTTTCATCAAGATTGTGGTCAGGTGGTGAGGGGTTCCTTTTCCCGGTCTGGGTGGGCAAAACATCTCAACAACGTGAGATGTCAGTGGTGCTATTTTTGTCAGCAAAAGCAAAGGCCCTTCTTGTGACTATTGAAGACTGTGCAGCCTATTTAATTTCTTATTTCCTTGAGCTACATTGTCGTTCTCTCAAGCAACGCATCCTGTGTTTTTTCCCCCAATAATCTTTAACTATGGGCTATGTGGCTTTCTGCGGACTTAATTCTGTTGGTGGTTTCAAGGGTTTAGTCCAGGTATTATTTGATCTATTAAAAGCAATTTCCCATCAATATGGATTCTTTCGTTTTCTTTTTCTGCTGTGTGATAAGCAAAAGTAGCAAACTTTGTCCCTTCTCACTTAAACAAGAAGAGAGCCATCACCTTTTGCTAAAGGAGCAAATATGCCAATAGGAAAATTATTAATACACACATCAGCGAAGAAAGCCTGTGCTTGTGGCTGTCAGGGTCAGGGTCCAGCACCCTCTTTCTTTGGCTACATGATCCTAGATGGCTTGATATGCAGCCCTAGAGAGCAGCCAACAAAGAGTTTGGAGCTTGAGGCTCTGCCAGAGAAATGATTTACAGCAACTCAGACTCAGACCTCTATGGTTTGGTCAGTTGTCCAATTTCTTCACAGTCACCTCTGGCTATTTATTTACTTATTTATTTAATTTTCTTCTTAGAGAGAGAGAGTGGGGGGTAGGGGACGTGGAAGAGGGAGGGGCAGAGGGAAAGCTCGTGGGAGAGGAGACAGAGGGAGAGAGAATGAGAGAATCGTAAGCAGCCTCCCGTCGAGCATGGAGTCTGCCAAGGGCTCAGTCTCATGACCCTGAGATCACGACCTGAACTGAAATCAAGAGTCAGATGCTTAGCCACCCAGGCACTCCATATCTGGCTATTTATTGACTGGTCAGTCTAGGCATACCCCATCATTTCTCCTAGAAACCTTTAGCTAGTAAGCTAGGCGGGATGGCATTTTGTTTTGTTTCACTTTGCTTTGTTTTTTGTTGTTATTCCTAGTCTTCTGAGACTCAAGTATCTCTGTAGTCTAAGATCCAGTAAAGGATGAACCATTCATCATGACAAATATGAGGTATGAGATACATGCCTGTGCGCTGTGGATTATTTCCTTCATGCTAACCTGTGTGGGGGTGAAGGTGAGTCACTGGGATCCTGGCGGAGAGCCCGGTGTGGGCAACTGGGAGACCAGAGCAGAAAGGCAGAGTCCTGGCCAGAGGCAGTTACATTCAGT
>PISX010016802.1:27177-45254 GCA_004024625.1 Mellivora capensis | reverse complement strand
ACTGGGTATTTACCCCAAAGATACAGATGTAGTGAAAAGAAGGGCCATCTGTACCCCAATGTTTATAGCAACAATGGCCACGGTCGCCAAACTGTGGAAAGAACCAAGATGCCCTTCCACGGACGAATGGATAAGGAAGATGTGGTCCATATACACTATGGAGTATTATGCCTCCATCAGAAAGGATGAATACCCAACTTTTGTAGCAACATGGACGGGACTGGAAGAGATTATGCTGAGTGAAATAAGTCAAGCAGAGAAAGTCAACTATCATATGGTTTCACTTATTTGTGGAGCATAACAAATAACATAGAGGACATGGGGAGATGGAGAGGAGAAGGGAGTGGAGGGAAATTGGAAGGGGAGGTGAACCATGAGAGACTATGGACTCTGAAAAACAACCTGAGGAGTTTTGAAGGGGTGGAGGGTGGGAGGTTAGGGGAGCCTGGTGGTGGGTTTTAGGGAGGGCACGTATTGCATGGAGCACTGGGTGTGATGCAAAAACGATGAATACTGTTACGCTGAAAAGAAATAAAAATAAATTAAAAAAAAAAGTTTGTGGAAATATATTCCAGATTAAAGGTGGCAGAGGAGACAAGAGAACTAAATTTGATACTGGATTCCCCACTGGATCTTGTAGGTATAACCTCATTAGGTCAATTGACAAAACTGGTATATGGGCAATAAAAAATTGTTTTGTTAATGTAACTTTATAAGGTTCATAACTCTGCTGTGGTTATAGAAGGGAACAACTCTCTTCTTAGGAAATAGGAACTGAAATATTTAGGGGTAAATGGTGATGATGTATACATATCTCACCCTCAGATGATTTGACAATAAGAAAAAAAAAAGGTAGGGGGTGGGGAGGGGGAAAGGCAAATAATAAAGCAAATGGAAAGTTGAAAATAGTGAATCAGAATAAAGAATATATGGATGGTATCTGTGTTACTTTTATTTTTGAAAATTTTTAAAGTTGAAAATTATCTCCAAATAAAAAGTGGCAAAAAAGCAATGAATTCAAACTCTGATACCTCCACATACAACCACACGGGCACCCCCAACCAGCTCTCACAGCCATTGGATTGCTTTCTTCACCACCACACAGTAACAACATTTTTAAAGCCACTTTCATTTTAAAAATATCACTGAAGTTGCTGTGAGAATTGTTAACTTAATAAGCCTTGACCCCTGGGCCCACATCGTTTTAATATTCTTCATGGGAAAATGGAAAGTACATCATAACGCACTTCCACTGCAGGCAAAATTATGATCATTGTCTCAAGGAAAAGCATTTGTGCAGTTGCTTGAGTGGGAGCTGGATTAACTGGTTTTCCCCCCAACTCCCCATGGAATTCCATTTTGGCTCAAAAGGATGACTTACAGACAAACTATGGTTATTCAGACCTGAGTACTGATTGGGCAGACACTTTCCCAAAACATGAATGAAGGGAGCCTGTCACTTCCAGGAAAATAGCAGATAGTATTTTTGCTACTAATAACATTTAAGATTTCCTGTAAAAACTAAGAAACATTAGACATCTTAATATCTCCCACCATGAGTTTGTGAGTGTCGGATGCGTAAATATTTTTCTCATGAGATTGGTGGTGATATTAATCACTTTGATTTTGTATATTATAAATAAAGCATGTCAATATTTGGAAGATCTGCATAAACTCAGTGAACCAATATTTTCCAAATGACCAATGCATGATGATACAAAATCATGAGAGGCTCAAAGACCCACTCAAAGTGCAAGAGATACTAATGGATTTTAAAGTATCTGGGCAAGAAAAGTTTATTAAAAAGGTTTCACATTTTTAAGAAGCTACTATTTGTTGAGTTTTGGTATAATATCAAAGAAAAATCTCCAAAATTATGTGAAAGGCTATTGGCTCACTGAGTTCCCGGCTGTCTGTGTGAAGACAGCTTTTTTTTCAAATACGTTAAGCAAAATTAAATATCACAACAGAGTGAGCGCAACAGGTGTCTTCTATTAAGCCAGACATAAAGAAATTTGCAAAAATATAAGACAAAACTCTTTTTGCTGTTTCTGGCTTTAGAATATACAGCTTTTTTAATTTTTGAAATATACCATTTACATTAAAAATGAAAGGGGTTTATTTTCTTTTAAATGTGTAAGTAAATAAATTTTAAAATATTTATCAGTTTTCATTTCTAATATGATATCTACATAAGCCAAAGCTCTTTGGGGTCCCCAGTCACTTTAAAGAGCATAAAGGTGTCCTGAGATCATTTTGTCTTCTCAGTGGGCAGGATGGGAAATCCAGGTGCCCTCTATCAGGGCAACCAAGGTTGTTCTTGGAGGCTCTCTCTATAGGTATTTTTGTTAACCAACACCATTGGGTCAGCAACAGGCACAGAAGCTGAGCTTGACCAACTGTACTTCCTCTTCTGGGATTTAATTCTAGAACAAAATTCTAGAACAAAATGGCAGATTCTAGAACTATGGCAGAAGAACGGCTTCTTTTCACTTACTCTAGTTTTGGAGACAAGCTGGAGTTGTCTACTTCTTCTCTGTTCAAAGCCTGATTTCTTCAGCCTTTCTTTCCAAGCGATGAGGTACCTTAGGGCAGAATAATGCATTTCTTGTCTTCCCCCCCACCCTCTGTTTTAGCTCTAAGAGGATTCTGTTGCTTGCTACCAAGGAATCTTAATGATATACTCATTTCTCGCTTTGCCCTGGGACTGCCTCTTCTTTGTGTCCCCTCCAGGTTGTAGTTCTGCCCTTTATACTGAGTCGGTGTGTTCCTGATTCTGAAAAGTTTTGTTCTCTCGCTCAACATGATGACCAAGAGAGTTACAGTCTGCTCCTCCTAGTCAATCTTTCCAACTGCGATCCAAGATAAAAACCACCCCAAGTTGTTGAGCAACATGACCGCTGAGACATTTCCCTTCAGCCTGGTTAAATTTCTCTTTGCCTGGAAGAGCCCAGAGCATTTCCTGCTTAGCCAATTAAAGCCCATTGTTTTGTTTTGTTTTGCTTTGTTTTAAATTTAAGTAGTTGAAAACATTATGAGAACACCAAGCCACTCTAAAAATAACAATATGGTTTTGTGTTATTATTATGCGGTAGATGAAGAATCAGAGGGACCTCATGGGGCTAGAGTAAAGAACACTAGATATGGAATAAGAAAGCCAAGAATTACAGTTCTAACTTTTTAATTCACCCAAGGTATGTCTTGAGTGAGGACTGGATGATCTCATCAGTCCTTTCCAGCTCTAGTTATATAATTTAAAGTTCAGCAAACATCACTAGCTATCACTTCCTCTTCCATGCCTCCTTAAACAAAACTCAGTGCCACCTTTCCTTAGCAATAATGCTCCGTGGATGATAGCACCAGGTAGACCAGGGCCCAAATCTGCGCTAAGTATCCTCACTTCCCAAAGTCTTCATTTTTCCCATCTAAAAACTGGGAATGATGATGTCAAGACATTTGTTTGTGGAAACGAGGTGGCCTGCATAACAAATTGAAATCAAAGCCTGGAATAGAACAAACACTTAATGAAGGCCATCTATAATTGTGTTATGGCTACAGGTGAACATTATAGCCATGGATTATAGTCATCCTGCCACTGAATACATTTTGGCAGACAGCTTGCTATTTCTTCATCTGTAATTCTAAATGCGTTTTACCTACCACTTAGAAAGACTTCAGCTAAATTTACCACTTTGCATAGAATCAGCAAAAACAGTAATAGGATGTACTGTCAGTGAGTAATGGCGTATATTTGTAAGGGATCAGAGTTCCCTGCAAAGAAGAGAGAAGGATTCAGACCCCATCGAGGAGACCTCCTTTGCTGCTCTGTTTGCTCCCCTGCAGTCTTTCACTCCACTGAGAGGTGGCTCAGGAAACAAACTAAGACAGCATCATGGGCTCACCCTCAAAAGAAGCTGCCTCTCAGGACTTGTGTTTCTTGTGCCCAGCCATATCCCATCCATTGTGGCCTGAATTGTGTTCCTCCCCAAAGTCCGTATGTTGAAGCCCTAAACCCCAGTATCTCAGAATATAAATGTATTTGGAGATAAGGTCTTCAAAGAAATAATGAAATCAAAATGAGTTTGGTTTTTTTTATGATTTTATTTTTAAGTACTCTCTACACCTAACATGGGGCTTGAACTCACCGACCCTGAGATCAAGAGTCCCGTGCTCCATGCTCCAGTATAAGTTCTTTAGTGTAGGCCCTAATCAAATATAACTGGTGTCCTTAGAATAGGAAATTTGGACAAAGACATGTGCCCACGCAGAGGAAGACCACGTGATGACAGAAAGGGAAGATGGCCACCAACAAGGCAAGGAGAGTGGCCTCAGAAGGAATCGGTCCTGTCAATTGATATCTTAGTCTTGGCTTTCTTGCCGCCAGAACCGTGAGAAAATAAAGTTCTATTGTTCAAGCCACCCAGGCTGTGGTATTTTGTTACGGCAGTTCTAACCAACTAATACGATCCCCAAGGCCTAGAAATGTGTGTGGCACACAGTAGGTGCTCAGTAATTATTAGTTGAATGAACCCAAGAATAAATGGAACAGCTGGCAGTTTAGACAAAAGTAGGTTTTGATGGAAGTAGGTCTCAGACCACATCCAGCCACACATTTATTGTGACTAGAGAAACTCGTCACACGAGCAGTTCCGGAAGCTCAGGGACTCCCAGCTATCTGTCCTCAGTGAGTCAGAGAATGCTTTGTGTGAAAAGTCACTGAGGCAGAGACAACAATATAGGCCAGCAACAGAATTGGTCTAACACCCATAGAAGAAGGCGGGACCAGGGCCACTTAGGAATCCAGAACAGAAAAAGAAGATGGCCGCTTCTCATCTCTGAAGCAAAAGATGCCAATTCTGTAGTCACGCCACTGAGTCTTGCCCAGCTAGACACGTCTCAGCCTGTGTGGAAGAATCCATGGCTTTGAGAGGAAATGCAACACGAGAAAAGTCAACTTTGCTGGTCTCAAGCCTCACAACTCAACAGGTGGATTGCTGCCATCTTTCCCAAAACTCACCGTTCCTTTTGTTTTTTCCTTTTCTGGGTTTGGATACCGAGGCCGATGTGGTGAAACAGGCTGCCTGAATCCCAAACTGGTCAGTGGCTGTTATCAACTAAGTTGCTTTCAGCAGCAAGAAATAGTAGTAAGGACTGAATCAGTTGTAAGCAGTTAGGACTGCTCACAAACCTGCAAGCCCAGAAATGGTCCATAATTTAGGGTTATTTTATCAAGAAGCCCCGAAGTATGCACAAGGATTCATGTTCCTTGTGCCAGACTCTCACAATTCAGGGTCACCCTGAAGGCGGTGCCTTTCACCCCCATGGGATAGTAGCTCCTACTTCACTAGTAGTAAGTAGTAAGTAGTAGTAGTAAGAGCCACTTTAAGAAGACCTCCATGAAGGGTGAGCAAGAATTTTCTTAGAATGCCCCAGCAGACCTCTCCTCATTTCTCAGAGGCCCAGTTTGGGTCCACATGCCTATTCGTGGACCAGTCACTGGCAAAGGGAGATAGAAGTATCTAGAATCAATTAGTCATATTCCTGAACCACAAAAATGCTACTGTCTTAAGGAGGAAGGCAGAAAATAGGAGATAGGCAACCAACTATACCCACTACGGTGCTCCAGCTAGAACATGAACAAGGTCTTGCTCATACCAGTGTCCAGGCTCTTTCCTGTCTACCTCACTGTTTCCTATCTGAAGAAACTTTAAAACTTACAAGCCAAGTAGATGAGAAAATGGTTAGCTGCCTTAACAACCTCTTCCCTTACACAAGTGCAGCTTGGTTTCTTTC
Source organism: Mellivora capensis (assembly GCA_004024625.1). NCBI lineage: Eukaryota > Metazoa > Chordata > Mammalia > Carnivora > Mustelidae > Mellivora > Mellivora capensis. The sequence goes on along the minus strand of PISX010016802.1, from coordinate 39,461 downwards.
AACAGTGAGATTCTTGCTAGTAATTAGAAGTGGCAAGGAATTCTGACTTTCCTAGAACTTTCAAGAATAAGTTACTAACAATAAGAGGGTCTTTCCGATAAAAACCATCCCCTTGGGGTAACTCGGTGGCTCAGTTAGGTGAGCATCTGACTTCGGCTCAGATCATGATCTCAGGGTCCTAGGATTGGCCAGATGGGCTCAAAGGGAGTCTACAAGCTCCTCAGCCTCTGCCCCTTCCCCCACTCATGCACACACACTCACTATCTCCCTCTCAAATAAAGAAAATCTTAAAAAAAAAATCCCCTCCCTTCTGCCCCCTTTTTGTACATTAAATACAACTGGGGCTACTCCAAGACTACTAGAAGTCACTATTTCATTACAGACTGTATTTTCTGCTCTTTAAAGTCGCTACATTACTCTTAACAAAAGCTCAGTAAGTCTTTTTTTTAAGCTCAGTAAGTTATTGACAAGCATCCCAAGAGGAAGCCATCATAACTGCCAACCTTGTGCTTTCAGCTGCGGTGTGTCTCTGGGGGCGACGTGGGAGCACTCCGGGGAAGCTCTAGCTCCTTCCTGCAGATGCCTTGGCACCGGAGGCTGCTTTCTTCAAGCCCAGCCCTCCAGGCAATTGGTTCTGGTCCTTTGGCTCAGAGAATCATTATCCTCTTCAGGTTTTGCAGCAGGAAAGCAATTGAGCCAAATGAAGAAATTAGAACCATACTCAGGCTTCACAGAAGCTTGAGCCCCAGCCAGAAGAGCCCACTGAGAGAATTCCACACACACTCCACTGCACTTGAGGAGCTAATATATCAGGTCACACTCAAAAGTGTGGGATTCCATAGGGCAGAAGGACGTGGCTCGGGAAGGAGAAGGCATAGAGCCTAGAAGAAGATAAAGGTGCCACAAATAATTCCAGGTCCAACCAAGAACCCAAATCCCAACTCTATCTATTCAGTGGTACATCAAATGACTAAGATACCCTCTTTGCCCTCACTTATCTCCCCATCTGTGGCAGACAGGCACCTAAGCAGAAAACTCCAACATAACATGGTATGTGCTGTGAAAGAAAAATGCACGAGCTGCTAAGGTAGAACAGGTGAAGGGACCTAATACACTTTGGAGAGGGAGCTGGGGAGAATGGGTCGAAACTCTGGAGGAAGTATTGGCTGAGTTTACCCTTAAAGAATAAAGGAAGGATACAATAGGATCCCAGGCAGCAGGGACAACATGAGCAAAAGCCACGAAACTAAAGACAAACAAACAAACAAACAGGAAAAGGAAACTTAGAAGGACCCAAGAGACTCCAGTGGTGAGATTATAGGAAACCCAGAAAACCATGTAAAAGAGTTTGAGGATCTGAAAATCCTAGGTAATAGAGAATTCTCTAGTGCTTGTAGACAGCAGAGAGATGTGATTAGGCATGTTATTTAGATGAACCACTCCACATACTTTTTTTGGTATATATGCATTTTACATGTTTTTATTTTTATTTTTTTTAATACAAAATTGGCCCATAGCTTTCATCAGATTCTAAAAGGTACTGATGACACAAAAGGATTTGGCCCCCTGGTATAGGAAATAATAATAAATGTGACCATGGGTGAGAGATGTATGGTGATGGGTGACAGGGTACCTGGGTGGCTTAGTTGGTTGACAGTCCAACTCTTTCTTTTTTAAGATTTTATTTATTTATTTGATAGACTGAGATCACGAGCAGGCAGAGAGGCAGGCAGAGAGAGAGAGGAGGAAGCAGGCTCCCTGCTGAGCAGAGAGCCTGATGCAGGGCTCGATCCCAGGACCCGGGGATCATGACCTAAGCCAAAGGCAGAAGCTTTAACCCACTGAGCCACCTAGGCGCCCCGAGAGTCCAACTCTTGATTTTGGCTCCGGCCATGATTTTGTGGTCTTGGGATTGAGCTCTGTGTCAGGCTCTGTTCTCAGTGGGGAGTCTGCTTGACGATTTCTCTCTCTCTCTCCTTTTGCCTCCCCTGCTCAATTAATTAATTAATTAACTTTAAAAAAGAAAGGCATCATGTCTGGTCATATTTTAAAATATTTAGATGACAGAACTCAACCCAGGCTTATTGAATCAGGCTCTGGATGTGGGCTTAGAAATATATGTATGTTTGTAAATCTCCTTTGGTAGAGCCGATAGCCAGAGAAATTCAGGAACCACCAGTCAGGACCAAGAGGGATAGACCCTAACTCTTGTCTCCCCAGGACTTACCCACAGGCTTCCATTTCCTGAGTCTTTTTATTTATTCACATCACACTTGATGTAGTGGGGAGGACCTGTGACCTGGATGACCTAAGGGTTGTTGGCTTTTGGGTGGCCATCTTGGGAGTAATTTTTAGCATCCCTGTCGAATGCCTAAGGTGTTCACCTAAATAACGTGAGGGTAGTTGTTTTTGTAATTACAGATTCAGCGATATACTGCAGAGCTGTTGCCTTTCAGCAGCTTAAGGCTTTATTTTTACAGACACTATGAGTTGATGGGTGAGGAAAAAGGGGCCTCAAAATAAAGCATTTAGACAATGTTCTGCAAAAAATAGCTGTAGGAATTTGTTCCTGCCAATATCTAGAAGCTATAAATAAGAAGTTAGGGAGTGAAAGGAAGAAACTAGCATGAAATGCTTCTGAGATATGCTTGGCTTAAGAGATTTTTTTCTTCAGAAAAGTTGGAAACAGGTTGTAGATATGATAATCTAAAAATCTGAATGTTCTCTTCCTCACCTCAGGGAGGGGGTGGAATATCATATCCATTTACTGGAAAAACTAGGTCAGATAATACCCATTCAGAAATAGTCTAAACCAGAGCTGGTCCAAGCATTTGGGATCATTAAGAAAAACAAATTAATTAGTCAAAGATAATTTTCCACATCTGTCAAAGACGCAAAATGTCTACCAGCCCACAGCCCTGGCCTCTCCTCCCTTCTTCAGGAGCAGTTTGACGTATCATGGTCATGCAGGCATTTGTTTCTAAGCAGTTCTGTGCCGTGAGTCGTATTCTTGGTAATACCTTCTCCTTGGTTGATCCTTCGACTCAGAAGGACTTGAATTTAGAGTTGGGTTCATTTTCCCAGCAAGAATCCTCCAGGTCAATGAATTCAACTCCATTTTAGGCCACAGGTAACTTATAATTTTCATTAACCTTGGCCGCTCCCACCAGTTTGGATAGCAAACAGTCACAGAAGGTTTGGTGGGATTTGACGTGTTATATTTAGTGGAGATGTCATATAAACTGGAGGATAAAATGTTCTTACGGAACTGCAACCTGGTATTTGCAAAGAGCACTTAAGAAACATGACTGTCTTATTTAGTAAAAGTAGGCTTTTTGTGCTGTGACTCTCAATGGCTTTAAGGATTTAGGGAAGCTTTCTTATCCTGGTGTCACTGGAACCACAGGGGCCTGTGGATAGCCTTCAGGGAGTTCATGGAGCTCTTCTATATTATGTCAAATGTGTGTGTGTGTGTGTATGTGTGTGTGTGTGTGTGTGTATGTGTGTGTGTGTAGCTTATCTGTGTCTCTGGGCCAGAGATCATAGCTCTGATTGAATTTCAAAAGAGTCTGAGATGCTAAAAAGTTGAAAAACAATTGCTTTCCTATCTCATAGCAGCATTCCTATGTTCCTACATTCCTAAGTTCCAGAAGTCTCACTTTGATGTACCCACTCTGATTTCAGGAAAGGCCCTACTTTGTCTTCTCATTGGCTAATATTTGAGGCCCCCATTTAGCCAGGGTTGGAATCTCCACACCCTATTATTGCTAGTGAATTTTTTTTTAAAAAGCATGTTATAAAATAACATGTATATATGGGTCTTTGGGGAGCCGTTCAAATAGCCTCCAAGTTCCCCTCTTCATAGCTTAACCTTTTTTCTCTAGTCTGAAACGGGATCACTGAGACTCTCTGATTAAAGACATACTTTGGATTTGATTTACAAGTCGGTTTAGCCAAGGAAACCAGGTTATTTGCAGTTTAGGTTGGAAAAGAAATTCAAACTCGGCAAATCATTTATATATTGGCAAGTGTATATTCTCTTTCTTCATGTAATTAAAGCTACCAAGAAAGAAACATAAATAATTAGCAACTAAGCTTCATTTTAGTCCTGAGACACCTTAACTATATTCCATTAAATGAGAATTAGAAAAAAAAAAAGCCCAGACCATTCCCCAAAGAAGTTCAACCCAAATATAAAAACTTGACTTTGTGTAATTTCTACTGATGAATTGTCTGTTCCTGGATCCTAGGATGATTTCATGTGGACAGACATTAAAATATAATTGAAGTTGCAAACAAGAGATGCCTGACATTAGAAAGATCACAGTTTAATCTGGGTCAGTATTAATATCCTGAACACGAAACTCAGAATGTTTCCTTTTTAACAGGTTAAGGAAAAGATTCTTAAAATAAACCATTTTGGCAAAATATTAACTATTAATAATAGGTTAAGATTTACATACTTCTTATTATATACAGGATGCTATTTAAAGAACTTGATATTCAATTATTTCATCCTCGGGAGAACCCTATGAGGTACAGACCAGTACAATTCTGAGGAAATGAGGCACAGAGAGGGCAGGAAATTTCCATAAGGTCACAGAACCATCAAGGGCAGAAGTGGGGTTCAAACCCAGGTGGTCGTGTTCCAAAGACTGTGACTTTAACCATCGCGCTTGAGCAGTTCATCTGAGAGAGGTCAAAAGCAAACACAAACGTTGGACCCACTGTAGGACCCAACCCACAAACGCTGGACCCAAGTAGAACTCGATGATCTCCTCCAAAGCATAGTTGTGCCCCAAACAGAAGGCAACATAGCCAGATTCGTTCCCCCTAGATTTTGAGTCCCTCAAATTGGAAAGACTGCATCACGTTAAGGGTGGCCAATATGGAACGCCTCAAGTGTCCACCAGCAACTTCCAGTTTTCTCTTGTCGCCAGCAGATTTGGCGGAAATGCTCAGATCCTAAAGCAACACCATCGTTCATTTGTTAAGTGGGTTTGCTCGAGGTATTTTGGCATGCTGTGGCATTCACCGAAACATCTATGAGGTAGGCTTGGACTGAATTTTAAAGCTGCTTCTCCAACGAGCCTTCTAGTACGTTCTCACACTGGGGATTCGATCATCAGTCACACATCGGGCGGGGCCAGATGCTACATGCACACCAACACGACCACATTCCAGTGTGGAACCTGGGACTTGGTGAATTCCTTGCTGAGACTTCTCTGAGGACTTGCCTTGCCCGACCCAACCCTGACTTCTCTCTCTCTCCCTTGCTTAAGGACAGGGAGTAGGATTTTTTTTTTTTTTAATTCCTTTCAATGCACCTAGCACAGGGCTAAGCAGACGATAGTTGTTCAGAAGATGCTTGCCAATATTCTGAAGTCACCGTTTTACAGATGGACAAACTGAAATACAAAATATAAAGCTTTGACTGATTTCTGAAAACAAAATCATCACTGCCCCTCCCCCCCCCAGTGCAATTTGGCATTTGGTCCCCTGCAAATAGGTGTCCTTGGTGGCGGATGTTTTTTCTCTAAAGTGCCCCAAGGAAGAGGGTGGAAGAGGCCGAAAGAGAGAAGGAGGAAATGCCCCTGGAAAGGAAGGTGGGATGTGGAGAGCGAAAGGAGGTTCATTACTGGATGAACCTGGCTGCCATGGTCCTGATGCTTGGCGCTGCGTGCACACCTGGAACCATGTATAAATTCTTTTGGGAAATGCCAGTGTAATAAGTGCCTCGCCAGCCAGTAATTCATGAGCTCTCCACAGTAGCTGAAACCAAAGGGGGGTAATGGCCACAGCTGTCAGGCTCCAGATGCTCTGGGCCCGGCCCAGCCACGCTGTCCCAGCGTCTGTGTGGAGGAACGCTGGGAACTGGGCATGTCACCACCACTCGCCCTGGCCTCCTTCCAACAGCACCAGCTGCATCTGGCCCGGAAGATGGCTGTTGCTGGCAGCACTGCAGTCCCTGCCAGGCTGGGCGCTGGGCAGCATCCAGGTGGGGATGGTTGGACCTGCCCCCACCACACATGCTCCCACCTTATGTTCCCCCCCCCACCCCCCAGTGCACAGAATCCCCTTGAGAACGGACCCCTTTTTGTGGTCCACGGAAAAGATGGAATGAGAACCACGCCGATGAAAAATCATGTCATTTATTAATAATTTCTCTTTTCTCCTTCTTCTATAAATTGGAAGGAAAAAGTCTTTGGTAACACTCGCTATAAAACAATCTATCTTGGATGGCAAAGCCCAGACATCAAGTTACACAGGTCAGTGAAGTAAATCAAGATCTATGGCTTTGTATTTTCTCGCACACACTGTCTCCAACATACGTCAGGGCTTCCTTGTGCTAAGTAATTAATAGTCTACCACAAATGGGGTAAACACTCCGGAGAAGACCCGTAGGGCTACTACAAAGACAATGGCAGCATATTAGAAAACTGTCCCAGGTGTACATTGGATACAAAATAAGGTATACTTTCTTCTTTTTCTTTTTTTTGCTTTACAATTTGCCACCTAAAATAGTTCCAGTTTTCGGTGCCTTTCTTCTACCCCTCAATAACTCCTACATGTATTTTTCTCTCAAGGTAAACATACACCACTCATTACATGGTACTCAGGTCATTTACACGGCCCTAAATTAGTAATAATTACAACCCAAAGGAAAGGGACCTAGTCCTGTAGGACAGAGAACTATGGCAGAAATCAAATGGCCCTTGAAGCCTAAAAGGCAAATGATTACAAAAGTAGGGTGACTGAAAGACTAGCTACACTTGATTTTAAACAAGGGTGAGACCTAATCGGAGGGCTTCCTGGATGGTTGTTAGCTGCCTGTCATTCCAGATTTTAACACAGACTTCCTTGCCTGCTTAACTGGGTGATGGAGGTCCAAATGCCGTCAGCCCATCTCTGCACCCGAAGTGAAACATGGTGGACTTTAATGGCAACTACAGACAGTCCCTACTGAGTAAAAACCACGATGATACAATTCTTTGATTTCTGGAAAAGGCAAAAAGAGGAGATGGTTTTCGGGAGTCATCTTCATTGTTGAGATTCTGTTGTAAATAGCAGCCTTTTTATCCAACCACAGCTTCCGGACAGGGTTACTGACGTGATGGGGAGGCTGTGTTCTTAAGGATGCTGGATCTCATTTTTTTAAAAAGTAGATCCGGAGTCGAAAGAAGAATCTCATGTCTGCACGCTGAGGTTCTAAGACTGAGGGAAACAAGTTTAGCGCCTCTGATATTCATGCTTATGCACTGAAAAGTCAAAACAACTTCGTCCCCCTCAAGCATGGCTGAGAAAATGAGGCCGGCAGTAAAAGAACTTTCTTGGTTAAATCTGGCCAAGAATGACAAAGCCATCTGAAAATGGAAACTAGGTAAATGAATTCAGCAACTCAAGGCCTGCTGGACTGGCCACATGTCAATTATATTAACTGTTAGAAGGCAGGGACATTTTTATTTAAGAGTTCATGGCCATAACCAGTCCTTTTTAAAACTGGAGCTCTCAGACACCAGATGGAACACAAGACACCTTCAGGTCTGGTAGCTGGCCTTGGTTTTGGCATCCTTAATTCAGCCTGTCCAGCAAGAGTCTTAGATTCTCACCCAGCAGAGCTCTCTGTCTTCTCCCCACTCCTGGCCTTCAAACCGGCTTGATTAAAATTTCATTAGTTCTCTAATCAAGAGCTCACATTGAAAGGAAAAAAAAAAAGGCAGTATATGGGTCTGTTCCTATTCATTCATCTCACCCCCAATTAAAGTTAAGTAACTTTCTGAAAGGCCACTGGCATAACAGTCCTTCAGGTGACCAGGTATCCAGAACCACGAAAACAAAGGCTAACCTCACTGGAAAGGAAAACCCCCCAGGATCACTCCAAAAGGAACACGGAAGGAAGCAACTGAGACTGGTCCTTCTCTGAGCACCATGTGTAAGAAGAAATGAACCTACAACGCACCTAAGATTCCAGGTAGGAGAGATTTCACTTTCTTCTGAAGCATCTTTTGGCAAGTGGGCTGCTCTGCCCAGCGGCGTGATCTTCTGGGACATGACCCCAAGGATGACTTCATGGGCTTTGCTCTACAGCCCCTATCTTCGTTTCCAACAAGGAGGTCTACTCCGTGGATAGCAAACTTGATTTGATATTGATAAACCTTTTCGTATAAATACATAAGCCAGCTTAAAAAAATGATTAAGATCCTATGTACTAACGTGGAGCTAGAAAAAGAGGGTTGCGTAGAAATCGTTATGCAGCCAAATCCTCTGCAGAGTTTCTGCATATAATTCGTTACAGGGTTGGCACCGCACTCTCTGGCCGTGGCTTCTTCCCAATTCATGTTGGCCCACTTAGGGACACCTGGTTATCATTAAACTTGACTGAGCGATAACTCCTGACACCCCACAGAGATGGTTCTGATTTGTCAACTTACTGGGGTGAAACAGAACTCTTGCCTAAGTGAATTAAAATTACATCTTACTACTGGGCCTCACGGATGTGCTAAGCATTCATTGTTCGATTCCCAGCTGTATGTTCCAAATGGGAAAAGAACACACCAGCTAGCATCCCAGAGAGATTTGCTCAATGACATGAAATGAAACCATGGAGATTTAAAGTGGCTGAGTGTGTCAGATCCTGTTCTCATTTATAATTACCTTTTTTTTTCTTTCTTTCACGTAACACACACTGTTTATGGAGAACATGCCCTGTGAGCTTTGTGACAGGTAAATCTGGCAAAGCGGTTCCCCGAATCTATTCATGTGACTGACTGGTACAATTAGGGACACAGCTCTGCCAGCCAAGTGACAGCAAGCGTTTCAAAGTTGGCTTGGGGGTTGTTGAACAAAACGTTGCATTCACATTTTTGCAAAGGAGGAAGATATGAGAATATTTTGGCAGTCCTAAAAAGTTAAATACAAACTTGCAAAGGCCAGATGAATGAGGATTCATTGCTAACCTTGAAGTGGCTGGGAGATGCAGCTTAAATGACATCGAACCCATCAGACTGGGCCTTTCAGAGGAAGAAACCAGTGCAAGGACCATGCACCTAAGAATTCTTTTTCAACAGATGCATAAGAGGGAATCACAACCACTTAGGAGAAAAGATCCTGTGTTCGAGAGCGGGCTAACGCTGGGTCACAATGGAGGACAGAGAGCCTTCGAGAACTGTTCTGAGTCACGAGGCTGCAGAGAACAGCCCCCCTTTGAGCCTCCTTGCCCACACACCACTCCCAGCGCAGTGTCCAGACACGCAGGCCGGCCCTCGCTCTATCTCCAGGCAGCACCGTGTCACCTCTCCGGACCTCTCTGCAAACACCCAATTTCTCTCCCGTCCACGGGGTCCTTCCTCTTTGCTCTCTCGCCAGTCCCTCTTTCCCTTCCGGACATCTACAAAGCAAGAGGAGTTCAAATCTACTGGATTTATGGCTCCCACTGACCTGAGCCAGGCACTTCGAGTGATTTGAACATAATTCTGTGATGGAATTTTCTTCCCAGCCAACACTAGAAATAAATTTATAAGCTCTATGAGAGTTTAGGGGGAAAAAAATCTAAAGTGCTTCTTGTTTATTCGGAATAAGAGGTGGTAGGACCCACTAACGTACCCCTCTGTTCTCTCTTGCCTCTTCCAAGTAGAAAAAGGCATATAGTATCAGAAATCGTCATCTTTTATAAGGGAGTTAAGGGATATATATATTTTTTTTCTGTTTATACTTGCAGTTTTACAATCATCAGAAACTCAAAGCAGCATTTTTAGGGATAGAAATGTTGTTTTTAACAAGAAGCACAACAGGGCTTCTCCAAAGATTTAAAAATTAAAGCGACAGAAAACGGTAGTCACATTTGTTTCTATTTTTTTGCCAAGATCTTGCTGGAAACAAGCCTTGACCAAAGTGGTATCAGGATCCCAGTGGCGAGGTCCACCCTCGGGGACGTCTCAGCAATGCTCGCATTCAATGGGGAGAATTTCTACGGGAGTTCTACTTTCTCAACAGAGAAGCCTCTGAAACTCGAGGTTTGCACAAAGATGAAGCACTTGTCTCGAGACTCCTGGTCTGCCACCGACAGCTTCACTGTCTCTCTGTGTCTAAACCAAAGCCTTCCGCCAGCGCTGAGCAGCTCTGCGCCAATGGTTCAAGGCATAATGGAGCCCACATCCCTGTAGAGCCTTGGGTTTCTGCTGTGGGTCGACACTTCCATCTCACTAATAGGCTGGCGGATTGTCTGGGTGGTTCCTTGTGTAAACTGAACATTCTTAATTATCCTAGTGTTTTCTTGATCCTAACTCCCCCAACCCCCCACCCCGCAAGGCAAAAGATGATCCCACCTGTCTACCTGAGACGTAAAGTTTTCGGTTACCGCTGTCTACCTGGGGGTCGTAACACCTCCTCTCATGCAGCAACATATTAGAGACAGAAGTTCAAGTGGGTCTGCAAATTCAAAGTGGCAAAGTGGAACAATGACCTTGTCTTAAGTTATGCCCGGTCATTTCTTGACACTGGGTGGAGTGGCGTCCTGGGTCTTCCACGAAGGCTGAGCATCTGTAAGCGCAGGAGACCCAGCAGGACTAATGGCAATGACGTTTGTAGGAAGAGGAGGAGCAGCTTTGAAATATTCACAACCAACACAATTTTGATTAAAGAAAGAACTCTGGTTTTTAATAGTTTTGATCATTAAAAAAGTTTAAACCTGCATAGCAATCATTTCAAAAATAATTATTTAATGTTCCATAATTAAACTGTACACAACCTAGTCTTGGGACATAGAAGCCAGTGAGGTGAGTATGGAGCAGTCCTGTGCAGTCCCAGGAGCCGGGAATCGAATTTTCATTGGCCTTTTTTTTTTTTCCTTTTTTCCTTCTTCTTTTTTTGTCATTCTGTTCATCTTAGATTATTTGGATACTTGGCACAATCTGGCTCTGCTGCTGAACAGATCTGCACTGGGAAGAGAGAGCAGCTTGACCCCGTCCCTTCTCGCTTCCCCTCCCCCACTTGGCTGGATTCCTCAAAGTCGCTCAATGTCTCGGTATTTCTTCCTCAGAATAGAGACCTGGTCTTTAAAGAGGACAGGGTCGAGCCTCATCTGCGAGTGGATCAGCGGCATGTAGCCAAACCAGCTGGCAAATGTATTCATGCAGCTCTGTCGCTGGGCAAAGTGGTCAGGGTCAGCCCAGCGGGAAGCCCGAGAAGTCTGCAGAAAGGGAGACAAACCAGGAAGACAATGAGAGATGTGCCAGGTACGATGGGAACGCTGCAGAACACCAAAGTCAGGTTCAAGGGCAAGCGGCAGAGCTTGGGTCTGGACGGGCCTTCCCAGGCACAGGGGAAGACGCACGCACCAATCATGAGTTTCAGCCTTGCCAGGTTTTCCCAACATACGCTACATTCCTTGACGTTAAAAACATACCAACAGAGCTCCACATGGACTGATTCTCCGGTCTGGGAATGATTTACGGGTTGAGCCTCGACTACCATGGTCAGTAAACATAAAACTTCTCTCTGTACATGTGAACAAATACTATGACTCACAATGTGTTTATGGTTCAAAGACAGTTTTCTAAAACCTTCTGGTTTACTTGGTTGATTCTGGGTAAGCAGAAAGGATGGCTACCATCTCTTTAGCTCTCTCTGTTTGCCTCAAGGCTGGTTAAATATTTTGAGACCGTGTGGAGGACACTGCATTAAAAGAAAGCCTTAAATGACTTGAGTGCTGAAATTTAAATAAGCATCATGTCATCCAAACCACATTTTTATGAAATAAAGAAAAAGGAAGCTACCCGATTTGGGGGGAAACCACCCCCCCCCAGACTCATTTATCAATAGGCAACTGTACAATGATGTTTATATGCATGTGTCTGTGTTCAAGGTGATTTTATTCTCATGCACTGTTGGAAAAATGCTTTCATAGAAAGGTACATTTTACTGTGAGAATCACTCAGAGTCACTTAAAAACCATTAAGTGTCAACATGCTTGAAGGGAACCACTGAAGGCAAATACGAATGTCAAGTTGCCTCTGAGCAGCAGAATAACAAACAAAACACTGTTTGTCAAGTGTTTGCATGAAGCTCGTTTGAGCCTCATCACGGCCACCTGGTCAAGTGACCACCCCAGTGGGCTAATACCATCCCCACTGCACAGATGAGGAAGCAGGTGCCCGGAACTTATTTTATTCTTTTTTAAGGCTAGAAAGGGGCAGAGCTCAGGTTCCATCCTCTACCGTTTATACTAAGAGAACACTACTTGGTAAGCCAGAGAAAGTTCCTAATTAAGCTAACCAGATGAGTTC
>PISX010016802.1:0-27077 GCA_004024625.1 Mellivora capensis | reverse complement strand
ATACTGGTTTGGTAGAATTGGGCAAAGCTATGAAAAGAATATAGAACAAACTCCTGAGGAAACAGAGTTCCATTCCTAATGAGTGTATAACGTCGGGGAAGTTCACAGAACTCTCTGAGTGAACAATATTAAAGGAATGCTGCATCCTTAAATGACATAGAGAAAAATGCCTGGGCACACAGTAGCCACTCAATACATCTTGCTTGAGTTGGAATAGTATGTTAGCCTTAAAGGTGAAGAATTCTTGCAAATCCTCTTGCCTTTTCTTTTCGTAGTTAGAGGCAAATAAAATTTTCCACTAGACTCATTGCTCATTAAGAACAGCAGCTCTGTTATAACCAGCATCCGGGCCAGGGCCCCATAATCCATACACGTTTGTAAACACTCAATTAGGAAATTCTCTAAACTTAAGATCCTGCAAGATTTCTGCTCTTACCAAATTTAGTGAATGAAAATCCATCAATTGTGTTAACATGAGGTCTGGTTAAGTTTGCTTTGCCAAAGCTAGATCTGATTATGATTTTCAATAATGACTGGAACAAGGCACATGGAAAACCCCAAAGAACTAAATTGATTGAACCCTCAAGTACGTCCTTCCGGGCTGACTCAAATGCTGTTGCATTCTCCATGATTTAACTTGGGTGGATCTAAACGGTCTACAGGTTTTTTATTTCTTCTATATAGAAGCAGGCTTTGTCCAAGATGAATGAAGGTGGCTGAGCCTCGGCATACTGAGATCAGCCTGATACAAGAGCAGGGGGAATAAAATAAGGAGCAGCGGAAAGAACAGAGCCTGGGATTCAACTCCCACTTCCGTCTCTAATACTAGGTGACTTGCAGTATATATGTTTCAATTCTTACTTTTAAAAGAGAAAACTCTTTTATGAGTTTTCTTACTCATAAAATGAGAAAGTTGGATTAGATTTCCTTGCAAGTGTCTTTAGTACGAAGCTTATGTAACAATAATATTTTACTGTCATACAAGTTTTGATACATGGTATCGCAACACCGTGAGGTCAATTTTTACCATGTCCATTTTACAGATGAGCCCACTGAGTTTCAGGAGGTAGCCAACTTGTGTATACTTCTTTGTGCTAGTTTTGGGAAAATCGAGGGCTGTGATTCCTGGTCCATCACCAAGATGCTCACCCAACTCAAGAGGCAACCAACCACCAGAAGGCTGTATTGAGGACAATACTATGAGCTCTTCACTAAATCAAGCCCCTACAATAAATTCATGTAAATATTTTGTAGGTCTTAAATTCTGGAGAAGGTTGGTATTTCTCATGCCACATGAGAGCTTTTACATTCTCGACAGAAAGATACCCTTGACTTACATCTTCCCAATCATCCATGTGCCAACCATACCTCCCTTGGGGCTTTTAGATATTTCTTAAAATTCCCTCATTTTCCTTCCTAGAGGAGCAGTGAGCCCTCCTTACCTTGAGCAAAGCAGGGAAGGAGAGTTCTAGTCTTACCTGCCCCATCATTGTCTCCTTATACTGCTTCTTTTGGGTGACTTTGATTGGAGGCAATTTTGTCACAGCAGACACCAGGAAATTCATGAGAATGTCCTCACAGTTGGCCAGTTGGTCCACCATGTTCTTCAGGCTGGCTGGCAGGTAATGGGTGTACAGGTAGTGATAATATCTGTAAAAGCCAGACGGGTTTCAGAGGTGGCCGTCATTGTATAATCAAGGTGGGTCTTCTTTGGCAGGAAACCTATACATATTGTTTGAATCCCTAAACACATCAGGAATGATGATGACAATAGCCATGACTTATCTGGTACGTACTATATGCCAGATGATGTTCTAAACTGCTTTGCAAGAAATGCCCCCTATAATCCCCATAAGGAACCTATGATACAAGTACTATTATTATCCTTGCTTCGCAGATAAGTAAAGAAGGCACAAGAGGGCCACACAGATGAAGATACTGGTTGTCCAGCCTGACTTCAGTATCAGGGTGGTTGGTCAGAAACTGAGAAGTTACTTATATGTAATCTGTATATCCTAACTACTGGCTTAATCAGAACCATATTCAATACTACCCTATAATATACTATTCCATTTCCGTGGGCTATAAACCATATTACTTTTATACTGTTAGAGCAAAACCCTAGTTAATCTGATGGTCAATCATTATGGAGGACCCAAAATTAAGTTGAATTAGTTCTTACTCTACTTTTTTTTTTTTTTAAGAGGGAACATAATAGCATTTACTTATGGGGAAAATAACTTGAATGAATCACATTTACAGAGTGTTAGTGGCAGAGAAGAAGGGGGAACAATGCACTTTTAAGAGGTAGTGTCTTAAGATCAAGATTCTGCCCACCTAAATGCTTATTCCTTATACATTCCAACTCTGTCCCTGAGATAGCAAGATTCTCTATTCTTTACTAAAAAAGACTAGGCAGAAGAATGGATGAAAATGACTGAGTCAGTAATGTTAACCATCTACACTCACTAATTTGGCAGTCTTACCCAAGTTCCCTGGCTTTAAAGACCAAATATATTCAAACAACTCCCAAGTATATATCTCCAACCCTGCTGTTTTTCCAACATACCCTTTCGGATGTCTCAACATGCCCAAGACTGAACTCCTGTATTTCCCCGAATACCTAAATCCACCCATAAGAGCTTTCCCCATCTCTTGATGGCCTCTCTATCCTTCCAGTTCCTTAGGTCAAAAACAAAACAAAACAAAAACAAAAAAATCCTGAACCATCAAAATCTATATCCAATCTGTTAGAGCATCTTCAAAACATGCCACAATCTGATCACTACTTACCACTTCAGGCTCCCAGTGCCATCATCTTTTGGCTAGATCTCAATCACCTCCTAATAGGTCTCCCTGCTTCTACGCTGCCCCCTAAATAGTCTGCTCTCAACACAGCACCCAGAGTGGATCCCTAAAATATAAAAAAGATGTCTCCACTCTGCTCAAAGCCCTGTACTGACTCCCATGGCACTCAAAGGGGAGTGAAGTCCTCACCATGGGCAGCGAGGTCCTGCATGTGGGGCCCCATGACCCTTCTCTCCTGCTTTCCGCTCATTCCAATCTCGGCACATTGGTCTTCCTGCTGTTCCTCCAACCTTCTGGTTCGGGGCATTTATCCAACAGTATGGCTCAGCTGTTCGCTATGCTAGAGCACTCTTCCTACAAAAATCCTCTTGGATGATTTCCTCTCCTTCTTTCAAGTCTCTGCTCTGATCTCACCTGTTCTAGGGGGATTACTGGCCACCCTCGAACCTCCCCTTTATCTTCACCATTCATGATCCTTGACCTGCTCGACTTTGCCTTTCTGCTCTATAACTCACCCCCTTAACCTATTACAGAATTATTATGAACACTGTGTCCTCCCCTTGTTGGAATGGAAAACCTACTTAGGCAAGGATTTTTTTTTTTTTTTAACTCTTTGGTAAATCCCAAGCGCTTAGAATAATGCTTGGGGCTGCACAATGAAGTATGTACTTTTGCTGCTGTTATTCTCCATGTTTAGTTACTCGATACACGTGAGTGTATCCAACTCCAGACAACCGGAAGATGTTTCTCTACCATTATTTCTGGAAATGCGGTGAGCCGGAGGGAGGGTTTCAAAGACACATGCTGGCCACCCTGACAGAACGTGAACAGCGATGCAAACTAATTTCTGTTAATGCTGTGAAGGAACCTTGGCCCAAGGTCCTCTTTATGTAACAGCCAGAAGCTACGAGAGAAGGAGTTGGTAAAATCGACGCGCAGGACATCTGAACTCCTCACTTGTGGTAAATAGCAGCTCCCGTCAACACCATGGAGTAGTCGTTCGTCCACTTGGACGTGTACCCCCACCGCTCCTTAGAGTTATCCCAGAAATGGCTGCGCGCAGGGTACCCCACGATCCTCTCAGGGAAGGTCTGCCATACGGTGAAGGCAAAATCCACCTGCAGGCAGAACACAAGCCAAACAAGCAATCAACAGTGTTAACAAATGTCAACAAAACATTACCTTCCCCCTGCTAATTCATGATGCGAAATCCCAGGACTGTTGCGAAACATTAATTCCGTGTATTCATCAGCAAATTAAACTGCTTGACATTTTGCCCCATAATTATGTACATTTTAATGTTTTCTGTTGAAGAAACTTCAGATTAGTGCAGAAACGAAAGAAGAAAAGAAACTGCTGATATGTCCTTTAGAATCTAGTTTGTTCAAGCAAAAACACAACTCGAAAAAGCAGTTGCTGGCTTCCCCTCCTCCCTCCGGGGTGCACGAGACCGCTGATTCACGCGAGGCACAAACGCATCTGTTTTATAAACGGGAGATTTCCTAGGTACATCCAGAGCATGAATAGACAGCAAGCAGCATGACTAGCATACAGCAAAGCTGAAGTGACTAAAATAAAAGCATCCTCTTAAGAGCAAGAGAAAAGACGTTTAAAAAACCACGTAAGTTCGAACAGGAATTCAGAGCAGCTATTATAGCATTGGAAGATGCTCAGTAAAAAGGAAATCTAGAAAAAGCATCCACGATGAAAAATCACTAAAAGTAAGTAGGGAAGAGGCCAAGAGAAGCCACATGATTATTTTATTTTTTAAAAAAGATTTTATGTATTTATTTGAGAGAGTGAGCGTGCGAGCGAGAGAGCACAAGCAGGGGGAGCAGCAGAGGGAGAGGGAGAGGCTTCCCTCTGAGGGAAACAGGCTTCCCACTGAGCAGGCAGCCTGATGCAGGGCTTGATCTCAGGACCCGGGATCATGACCTGAGATGAAGGCAGATGCCTAACCGACTGAGCTACCCAGGTGCCCCAAAACAAGATTATTTTGTTGTTGTTGTTTGTATTTTTTTTTCTTCTTTTTCTTTTTTTTTTTTGTATTTTTTTTTCAAAACAAGATTATTTTAAAGACAATGCAGGTAAGTGTCCAGTGCTTATTAGAACCCAAAACAGGTACTTCTCAACCTGCTCAAAACTGACATTTATAATTAGCAAATAATCTGTTTTCAAATGTGTGAGCAAATTTTCTGACTTGCTATGATTGTTTGATGAATGGCAAGGTACACAGAAAGTAAAACAGTATCAAAACAGTGAAGAGTTAAACCGTAACAAAACAATCATATAATGCTCATATGCATGTATGTACTACTCTGGTTACAGTTACTTACACATTTTAACTCATGTACCCCTCACAATATAACCCTGTGAAGTAGGAAATTTTATAGCCTCAATGTACAGAGAGGGAAGCTAAGGCATATGGAGGTGGAAGTGACTTTCCTGAGCTAGTAAGTGGCAGAGTCAAGATTTAAACCAAGCCACCTGGCTTCACAGGTGGCACGTACTGTGACCACAGCCTCCATTTTAACTGTTGCTACGGTACTGAGAACAACTGAACTCTTATACAGGTTACACATCAGCCTGTGAACTTCCTTATCTCTTCTCCATAAGCAATGCAGATGGAAATTTCATTTATTCCACAAATATTTCCAGTTGTGGAGCTGTGATGGTGGATGGGAATGTAGTGATAGTGCCAAGTCCGGTTCCTACCTCCCAGAGGTTGAAAAGCAATAACCATTCACGACAGCCAACAGCGAAGGTTCTATTAACTGACAAATACATAAAGCAACCATAGTTTGTCCATGAATGAGTATCATTCAGCTCCAAGAAGCAATGAAATACTGAGAATATGGGATGAGCCCTGCAAACAGCATGCTGAAGGAAACCACCCACGAAAGGCCACATGTTGTAGGAAATGCCCAGAAGAAGGGAATCCGTGGAGACAAAAAAAAAAAAAAAAAAAACAAAAAAAAACCAAAAAACCAAATGGATGTGCAGTTCTAAAAGCTAGGGAGGGACTGATGAGTGGATATGGGGTCTCCTTTTTGGGTGATGAAAATGTTTTTGAATAAGACAGAACTAATGACTGCCCATCATCGTGAATGCAGTAAATGTCACTCAATTACTCGCTTTAAGATGGTTAATTTCATGTTGTGAATGTTACCTCAATTAAAAGAATGAAGCAAATCAGCCTAGATCACTGGTCCCCAAGCTTTCACCATATACACATCATTCCGTTTTTGCCACATTCCCACACCATACAATCAGTTCTTTCCTATTGTTCTTTAAACTACCCATGTTTGCCCCCCACCCCCATTAGCTTCATCCTAGGTAAACCTGTCAGTGAAACCATAGGTTTCGTTGCTGGCTATATTGTTTTCTAACAAACAGTAAATATAATTGCTGAAATATGCTTGTGATGAACCACACAAAACTACGGGGCACACACCATCCTTCGGGAACACTGGTCTGAGGGATCTGTGAGAAGGTCCTTTTATCTCTGAATCCTTTGGGCCTAGAAGTCACTGCTTTTGTGAACAGCCACATACTCAAATTTTTGCGAAGATTTAGTTTGGCCCTCTAACTCAAGATAAGAGAGCCTTAAGACTATAGCTTGCCCTCCTCCCAAATGGAAACATCCAGAAAAAAAAGGTAGGGTGTTGGAAAATACATTCAGAAAATCTGTTGGCGGGGGCGCCTGGGTGGCTCAGTGGGTTAAAGCCTCTGCCTTCGGCTCAGGTCATGATCTCATGGTCCTGGGATCGAGCCCCACATCAGGCTCTGCTCAGCAGGGAGCCTGCTTCCTACCTCTCTCTGCCTGCCTCTCTGCCTGTCAAATAAATAAATAAATAATCTTAAAAAAGAAGAAGAAGAAGAAGAAAATCTGTTGGGGCACAGGGCATCTCAAAGCCAGCAGCAGGGGAGTGGACAATATTTGCCAGAAGATGGAAATTGGGTTGTGATAAACCACACACCATCACTGGGACTCTACCAATGGTGCCTATGGATGGGACGGTATCTCACGTAGCCCATCGTCAAATAATCAGCCCAGCTGTCAGCGCTCTTTGGGGTTTTCCATGGTTCTTTGAAAAGGAAACACATGCCCTGGCAACTCCTATAGAACCCGATGGGTTTTTTTTCATCACATGAATTTCTTACTATCTCAAAGCTGTTTCAAGTCATTTCAAAGGAACTCAAAAGTAAATTCAGATAAAACTACAATTCTTGTGATAGTTCTGCTTTCCCGAAGATCATTAACACATCAAAGGAAGCAAAGGTCAGCTTACAGCCTTTTCTCTTAAAAACCAACATCTGTTTTCTTTTGAGAGTTTGCAGCAACCCAGATAAATGTAAATAACTGTGACCAACTATATCTAATACCCTTTACAGAATGCTGTTTAAAAATCTATCCTTAACGCTACAGAGAGGCATTTAAACAAGCGGAGACTCCTTAGAGAGGAAATAAAACGAACCACCGTCTATTCACTTAAAAAAGGGAGAAGTCCTCTGTCCTTGGTCATCTTACGTGAAGATCACTCCAGGATAAGCAGGCAAAATCGAAGCAGACCACCAGCCTCTTAAATTTACATATCGCTTTCCATCCACACTGACTTCTAATTACTTCACAGAGGTCACACGTTCCTCCCAGCACGTACCGAGCAGCTGGAATTGCTAGTGTTGGCGAAGAAATTCACCAGCCCCATGGAAACATCACAGAGATCTGACTGTGGGGCAGGGGGAAAACACTACTCTCGAGTGGGGACTGCTTGCCTTCTTTCTGCCCAGGGGAAGACGTAAGCTGCATGAGGACCTGATGTCATGGGGTAAGGACTTAAATATATGCCATCGCTGTCCTGTTCTGGCGATGGGCTGCTCTCCCTGTGTTTCCCGCCAAGGTCTACTTTGGAAGGCTGTGGACGGCACAGCCCGGGCTTCCTGACAGGGAGTCACCTGCCGGAAAACGGAGGTGGGACAGAGAGCGAGAGGCCGGGGTATTTCTTCCTGGCTCCCTCCTAAGTTTGACACCAGAGTTGCGGGCAGTCACCACATCCCTCTGTGGTCACAGGTCCTGTAGGGCAGGTCCCCAGTTCCAACACTCAGAGCCTCTGAAGCACTAATTTCCTTCAGAGCTGGGGGTGGGAGCTGCTGCCTTTTCTGGCCAGTCTCCAGGTACCTCGAGGTCCTTAATCCCATCCTCCCAAGTCATCTGAAATCCCTTTGCTGGAATCACCTGACCGGAATGTTGTGTGCCACTAGGATGCATCAAAGAAACCCGGCACCAAGACCAGAACCCAGAGATTCCTCGACAGATATTTGGGGAGTGAATGTGCTCCTCGGAGGGCCACTCCCCTGGCAGGAAGCAGCAGAAACGTGTCAGCTGGAGTATCCCCCACCCCGCAGTCCCTGGCTGCCACTCCCTCTGAACACGAGACCTGTCTTCTCCTCCCCTCCACTCCGAACCCCTTTCTCCTGCAGACTTGCACAGGGCGCACTGGCTGCATGTTCACACTTTAACCCCCCCAGCGTGCAGCCCTTCAATCATTCATTCACTGAGTGTTTATAGGGCCTGGGCTGCAGAGAAAGCATTCTACCAAGGTGAGGCCCAGGGCATTTTTGTCCTGCACAGAACGTCTGTTCGACTCCATCGGATGGAAACTGGAAGCATCCATGGAATTTCGAGAAGGAGACAGTGGGACTGTTAGCCTAGGTCGACACCAAGTGCCGGCCAAGTGGACTGGCGTCCAGGAAAGGGCATGCTGGTAAGCGTGGAAGTTCAAATAGAAGAGAAAATGATTATGAATAAGAGGGGAAAAGAAAGGGAAAGCTACAAGTAGCTCAGACTCCACGCTTTTTAGCAGCCACTGTTAATAACGCATTTCGGATATACAACATTTTTATAGAACTGTCTTTGGTCCCCTCGATGGTTTAAAGTAAGGTTTCTGAGAATCAATACTCCTTCGAGTTGTAAAAACTGGTTTCCTATCATATCTATCTCTCCTCCTCTCTCTCTCTCCTCCTCACACGTTCTTTGTGCAATCTTATTTTTGGCACAAATACCTGAACCCCTGAAATAGCAAGGGTCTCCCGTCTCAATCTTAAAGTGCAACCATTTGCTCTCGTGTGGGTGAAAGAAAATAAGCACTTTAAACTGAGCAGAGAGGCTGCCTTCAGAACCCAGAACAGAGTACCCTAAAAAAGGCAGCACGCAGCCACGGGCATTCGGACCACTGGGGAAGGACGGGCTGTTTGCTCTGTGCTGTGGTCTCACGATGACGCTAAGCAGGTGCCCCCTACTCTTCTGGGTTCTGCTGTGCTGTTTAGAACAAAAGGAGGGCAGGCGGGAGGGAGAGGTCAGGCACAGCCACGCAAACGAGGAGCCAATTAGCAGAGATAACGGAGGGGAAAATGCCCTCTTCCGGGAGCCAGGTGGTGGCGAGGTGCTCACAGGAACTGGGTTCATTATAACCAACTCTGTGGGAAGTTGTTTTTTTTTTTTTTAAGATTTTATTTATTTATTTGACAGACAGAGATCATAAGTAGGCAGAGAGGCAGGCAGAGTCGGGGGGGGGGGGGAAGCAGGCTCCCTGCTGAGCAGAGAGCCCGATGCGGGGCTCGATCCCAGAACCCTGAGATCATGACCTGAGCCGAAGGCAGAGGCCTTAACCCACTGAGCCACCCAGGCGCCCCTCCATAGGAAGTTTTGAAAAAGGTTGTGGCCATGGCCTGGGCAAAACAAGTGCTGGCACCTTGGGGTCTGGGGCAACTGCCTGAAGACCCCCCCACCCCACCCCACCCTCAGGCAGGGGCGCTTACCTCCGTGGTTGAAAGCACAGTGTCCTCATCGAGGCTGAGCACGGCGTCTGTGCCGATGTTGTCATAGGGCAGGAAACGGCTGCTCATAACCTGGGAGTGGGCGGAAAGGAGGCAACCGGGAAGGAACGAAGGAGAAGAGACGTAAACTTAGAGACCTGTTTTCAGGAAAAGTCCCCCATCCTCACCTTCAAAAAGAATGTTCTGCCACCACCTCCCCACTCAATGCTGAAGACGTCCATTTCCCATCAGCGCGGAGCCATTTGTTCTACCGTTATTGGGCGCCTACTGTGTACAGACACCTTGCTAGTCAAAGGGAGTACACAAAGGTGAGTAAGACATATTCTCTGGTCTCGGAGGAGCTCACAGTCCACGGAGACGTCCAGATGCAGACGGTCTGTCCTAGTCTGCTGTGTAGGCAATGCCAGGGAAGCAGAAGGTGCGGTGGCCAGCCGCTCGCAGAAGAAATAACACTGGAGTAGGGCTTGATGGATAGGAATTCACCAGATATAAACAGAAGTGAGGCAGAAACAGGGCTCAGTGGATGTGAAGGCACAGAGGAGAAAACCAGCACTCTGAGGCCTGGAGAGAGTGGACAGGTGGAGCTGTGAGTCCAAGTGTGGGGCAGACGCCACTGGAAGGCCACGTTGTTTGAGGAGGTGTGTAGAAAAACATTTATAAAAATTCTCTTTACCGATGTTAGCATAGAGTAGAAAAAAAATATACACGCCTGTATCAGCAGCTACAGCAGGAATAGGTAGAGTAAAGTTATTTAAAAATCACCTCACTGAGATGAAAAGTAAGCCAATTTATAGCCAAATACTAAATACAAAATAACACACGTGGTATATGGATTTAGCAAACTGGGAAGGTAGTGTATGAATAAAGTTTGGGCAAACCAGGATAAGGCAACTCCAGGATAAGGCATGGTGAGGTGTGTGCAGGTGTGTCCAGGGTGAGGGCTTTGGGGATGAGAGGACCCACTGGAAAAATTAAGATCAGACAGGCTTCGGGGCAGTCGGTTAAGCGTCTGACTCTTGGTTTCAGCTCAGGTCAGGATCTCGGGGTCTCAAGATCGAGCTCCACCTGGGGCTCTGTGCTCAGTGTGGAATCTGCTTTGGCTTCTCTCTCTCTCTCCCTCTGCCCCTCCCCCTGCTCGTGTTCTCTCTCTAATAAATAACCTTAAAAAAAAAAAAAAGACTAGAGAGACTTCTCTGTGACAGTCACACCTTGAGCCTCTGTGTTGAACGTACTGCAGAATGACTAACCATGACAATGGCAAGAATAACTAACATTGGAAAAACGTCTGCTATGTGCCAGACATGTTCCGAGTTCTTTATACACATTATCATGTTTCTCCTTTATAATAAACCCATTTTATGGCCGAGCAAGCTAAGGCATAGAAAGTTTAGGTGTCTTGCTCAGGATGGACCCACCAGCATTTCATCCCAGCGGTGAGGTTCTGCAGAGCATGTCTGCCACTATGCGACACCTGTCTCAGGTTCGAGAAGGACCTCAAAAGTGAATGGGGGAGGACATCAGGCAACCTCATATTTACTCTGGAAGTTGTATCAACAGTTACAATAGCCCTTCTACATTCACACTTGGAGGCCAAGAGAAAAGACACATTTGCCACCCCCTCTTAAGGCACAGAGGTCATGGAATGCAGCAGTTGGACACTGGAGTCAAAGGGGAAAGGGAGACCCTTAACCAGGCTGCCCAGGGTATGCTCTCCACAAATCTGAGGACCCCCAGCCCCAAGAAGCTCAAGCTTGTATTTACAACAACAAGCCAGCTGACCTATGAGATTCCGTTTCCACGCCCGCGAAGCTACTGGAGGGCTTCTGACATTAAAGGATGGGAAGTGCCCACTATTTTCCATCTCCGGGAGCTCCAGGGATGTATCTACAGAGTAAATGGCTCCAGGGTCTGCTCCTACACATCTGTCAGCTGGGTCAAGTTTTCTTTTCCTTTCTCAGGCTTTCAAAATGAAATAAAATATAAAGCGATCAGCAACCCCATATACACGGTGCTCAGAAATCTCAGCCCGAAGCAACTCTCCTGATACTGTTTACATGTCCACCGACTAACACAGAAACCATTAGCTGCCAGCTTAGTGATGCCCTGACCTTTCCCTTGTTAAGTCAATGGGGGAGAGCTGCACAGACAAGGCCTATAAATTCAAAACAGAATTTTGCAGCCAAAGCAGCGAACACATCCACTCCAAACTCAAGGCTAGATATGGAAATGTACGTACAATGGGGAAAGAGCAGGACCTATGACTTCCTCCCCATTACGCTCCCAGCCGCTGGTTTCATAAAAGGATCCATTTCCTTTTTCTGAACCTGCTTCATCAATAGAGGTTAGGAGCCCATCACCCAGCCACTTCCAATTCTAGTGCAGAAACTAGACACTCTCTTCCAAATACCTTGCCTCAGCCACATTCCGAAAGTTGATGGTTTAACGGGACAGGAACTGGTGTCCTCAGAAGTTCAATCCTGAGTGAAATGGGTTTTGATTCTTAGCTCACGTAAGAAATATTTAGCTACCATATACCAGCTCAACCCCTTCTAGAATTAGCAAACATGGATAGAAATGACCAAGACGCAAGAAGTTTATTGTCTAATGGGGAATATAAGAAATATCCCTAAGTAATTATACAAAGCACAGTGAGAGTTAACTTGTATATCCAGCAAGCACTGTGTGTATCCACACCTCTGAGTGCATCTGCAAGTCTAGTATTGTGCCATTTGATCTTTTAGCAATCCTGTTTTAGGTAGTATGATTGCTTCCATTTACTAAAGGAGGAATCGAGGCACAGGGACTTAAATAACTCATTTTCGAGGCCACGATACAAACTGTAACATTCCAGTGCCTCCCAGAAGAGTAGCGGACATTTGGTGTCTCCTGGGTGCATCACAGGCCCAGGGCTAAGCACCTGTAATGCGCTGTCTCACTGACTCCTCCAAAAGGGCCCAAGTCTTGGCCGAGGTTCCCCAAAAAACAAAGCCTGAAGCAATACTTAATTAAACGCAAATGCTTTACTAGGTGGTGAGTCCCAGGGCAGTGAGCATGAGGGAAGAGGAATGGCCCCCTGGAATCAGCAGCCCACGTGGAGTCTAGGACCCAGCAAGTGGCCAGAAGCCCAGACACAGGTATGGCTGGGAGAATGTACGCCACTTCGTCTTAGCCAAAAGGCTGAGAAGCGATTGACATGGCTGGGAGAATGTGAAGTCTCTCACAAGCCACGTCTGTTCGAGCCTCCATCTTATACACAAAGAAACTGGGACTACTCACAGAGTGAAAGTAAAAAATTAGTCATTGAATCTGTGTGTAAAAATGCAATACTAACCACAGAAGTCAGAGTGGCCCCCCAGTCAAACTAGACCCTGTTTCAATTTCCTGACATATTCCAAGAAGACTTATCTACCAGAAGAAGATCTAGACACCCACGGAAGCACACACACACACACACACACACACACACACAAACCCCAATGAATTCCCAAGTCCAATGTCGACAGCATCCATCTGAGCACTGTCTGGGACCTTGGGCACTGGCAATGCGGAGACAGACATATGGGATCGTAGGCAGGAGATCTGTGTGTGCCATCCCTTTTGTGAAACCACATCTATAGTGAGATGGGTTTCGTAAGGGTAAGTAAGACCCACGCTAAGAAGCAGGTGATTTTCTAATTCCCACCTTCACTCGGGAAATGCTTACGAAGCAGCTCTTGGATAACCACGCTGCTCGACTCCAGCCCCTGTGAATGCTGGGGCTTTCTGGGTCACATCGCACACGGTGTTCCAACATACGGCGCGGGGCGCAGCGCAGAGCGGCTGGGCAAACGTTGGAAAGGAACAGATAATGCGCTCGTCCCCTGACCCACGTGACAGCTGTAATTCTCACCACATCACGTCGAACTACGGGAGACTGCTACTTCTAGTAACCCAAATGATGATTTTTGAATGGTTTCACCTAACTGGTATTTTTTTACTCTGGCTCGAAGATGTTTCACTTAGTGTGAGACAATCTCCCAAGACCTGCTTTCGTGGGGACTGACGAAGGATGTCTCTTAGATGACATGCTTCACCAATCTGTTCCATTTAGTAGCAGCTAATTTCTTCACGACAGATATGATCTACAAGAAAGCAACGAGCAGAAGCTAGAGGAAAAAAGAACTCACCCCTGGCTGCCCAGAGCAGAAGAAGGAGGTAGCATGGGAACAGGGGCTTCAAGAATGCATGGAAATTTTGATAACAAAGAGAAAGCTTTGATAAGGGATGGTCAAGACTTACAGCAAAAGGGAAAGATGAGAATTAGAGGCAGGAGGGGACACAGTGCAATTTAGAGAACTGTGAGTGATCAAATTTGGTGAGAGGACAGGGTCTGGGTGGGGGAAGCAATGAGAGAGAAGAGGACTGGCAAGGCTGCCCAAGGCCAGATTACATATGGCCTCAAATGTTAATTTCAAGCATTAGCAAACAGAGTCCCTTAAGGCTGAGAGATGATCAGAAGATCATTCAGTTCTAGGCAAAAAAAAACTGGAGAATGAACAAGGGACCAGCTAGGCAGCACACGCACCTCTCTGGTGGAGACACCCAAACGGAATTAAAGTGCAGATGTCCTCTTCAAGATTAATGTGAGGGGTGCCTGGGTGGCTCAGTGGGTTAAGCCACTGCCTTCGGCTCAGGTCATGATCTCAGGGTCCTGGGATCGAGTCCTGCATCGGGCTCTCTGCTCAGCAGGGAGCCTGCTTCCCTCTCTCTCTCTCTGCCTGCCTCTCTGTCTACTGTGATCTCTCTCCGTCAAATAAATAAATAAATAAATAAAAGATTAATGTGAGGGCGAGCCACTATTCCAAAAGACACAACTGATACAGATGAACCAGCTAAACAAACTCCAGACGTGACCGCCATCAGCAGCTTTGTCTTGATTCTCATCATTCATACGAGAATCACTAATGCCAGGCCCCAAATGCATCGTTCCCTAGCAGCAGCCCTAGGGATATGTGTCATTATTTCTATTCTGTAGAGGAGGAGGAAACCAACGGTCAGAGAAGGAAAGTATATGTGGGGCCACAGATCCCCTCCAGAGGTGGTGTTAGGACCCACGGTTCCCCAATTTGAGAACCGACAACTGTCAAAGCTTAGGATTTTCAGGGACACGGATAATTTTAGAAAAAGGAATCCGGAGCCAGACACTCTGTCTACAGCCAATGCCCACAGCACCCCACGGAGAAACTGACACCCCAGGGCGGTTCTGCACTTGGGGCCCCTTCCCGTTCCTACCTTGCTTTCTCCTTCAATGACGATGACAGGCACAGCCGTGGCAGGCCAGCGGTGTTTGGCTGGTAGGGGCTTGTCACAATTCCATAGAACTATGATCTGAAAGGGACAGGGGGCATGAGACGGCTTGGCGAGGCTTCCACCCCAATTTCCTCTCCGAGACAGAAAGAGAAAGAGGCCGAAGCAAAGCAGAGAGGCAGACATCAAACTTGAATTTTAAAGAGAGCCCCCCTCTCCCACACCATCTCCAGAACCTGGTCACCTCAACAACTAGAGAGAGAGGACCAAAAGAGTAACCTCAAAAAAACTACATCAAGGGGGCAGGAGAAAGCCAGGGAGAAAAGAAGTAAATTTCAGAGTTGCTGAATCTTAAAAAAGTAGGTTCTTTAATTCTGACATCGTTCGATGAGCAACGAAACAATGACCAAATTAAATAAAGATGGGTAACGAGCTCTGGAACATTGGCTAGGAAGCAGTGCTCCTGTGGGCATTGTGGGAGAGAGAAGAGAATCCAAGATGGAACTAGTATGGTGAGCTCATGATTTGGATTCTCCAGAACGGCTGCTGACTTTACGTGACTTCTCGATAAATGTGTTCGGTTCAGAAAGGCACACTTTAACAGGATTTAACTGTTTCCAAGTTTGTAAGGCTTTTAGTACAACCTGATTTCCAAATCACAATGCCACTGTGGAAACCGTATGGGAGGGACACTGATTGGGAAAATCCTGTAACAGACAGATTCTTCTCCCAATTTTATACTGAAGTCCTATGAGAGAAATGTGGACACCTCCTGACACCAGCAACGGCAAGTCTGCTTCTTCCGTTGAAACTTTATCTTCTGGGCGCTCATGGCATTTCTGAGGTTACTTTAACACTCTGACGTTTAAAAACAAAATAATGGGGGTGCCTGGGTGGCTCAGTGGGTTAAAGCCTCTGCCTCCGGCTCAGGTCATGATCTCAGGGTCCTGGGATCGAGCCCCGCATCGGGCTCTCTGCTCAGCAGGGAGCCTGCTTCCCTCTCTCTCCCTGCCTGCCTCTCTGCCTGCTTGTGATCTCTGTCTGTCAAATAAAGAAATAAAATCTTTAAAAAAATAAAATAAAAACAAAATAACGTCTTTACCCATTCTTTAAAGAATGTGTTGGTATGTATGCTTTAATTTTACCCCAGCGAAACATCTCTCTGTAACCCACCCCTTACCCGTATGGAATTTCACTTCCAAGACCGGTTGGCTAAGTTGATGACAAGGGAGTAAGGCACGACAAACGAAAGGGGAAGAACGGGGCCTGATGCTGAATGAGTCCCGGGGAGCGGAGCACGGAGCAGGGAAGAGCGGGGGGTCTCTGGTCGGCGGAGCTGGAGGCGGTGGGGGCTGGGGCCCGCCCCCCACTCACCTGGGCACAGTACTGGGATTTGGCGGCAGCCACGAGAAGCTTCAACACTGGCTGGGACTGGGAGACCAGGGGGGTCACCGCATGGATGACTGCAGTGAATTTGGAGGGGGGCTTTACACCTGAAACAGAAGCGGGAGAGGAGCCCCGTGAAAGCCCAGAAAACAACACTCAGAAAACCATTGCCTCGCCCTGAAGCTCACGTTCCCGCCTCGCCTCTCCTGTTCTGACAGAACAAAAACAAGGTGAAAAGCGGCTAGTTAACTGTCGCCTGAGACCTTGATAATTTACAGCTTCATGTCCATTTGGAGGTTCTTCCTCTGATAGCCTCTTCCTCCCCGGGGGGATGCACCTTTGATCTCCCTGTGGGTTCCGAGGAACCCGAAGTCTGGACACACCCCCCATCCCCCACCACTCTCTACTCCCAGCAGAGTTTACTCCAGCCACTGGCATCTTACGGTGGATTTAAGGAAACTGGCTCTCTCCTGGGTATCTGAATAGCTCTATTTCTTTATAATGGAGTTAAGGTGTTTTTTTCCTTTTTTTTTTTTTTTTTTGCCTGATTAATCCTATTTCCCATAATGACCAGCAAGTGACAAAGGTTCAAGGAACAGCACCCAGAGCATCGCTGTCTAGGTGGGAATCCCCGTGCCCATTGGTGGTGGGATCTTCCCCTCGGGGTCTCCACAGCCGGGAAGGGGGCCTGAGAGTCAGAGCATCAAACCCATAGGACTGCTAGGAGAACGGAATGATAGGAGTAAATGCATACCAGGCAATCAGAACAGGACCCAGCAAACAGTAAGTGCTCAATATGTGTTTGCAGGTAGTCCTCACCTCCATTGTCATTATTCTGGAGCAGAAGCTCTTTTGTGGGCACTGACATAATCTGAGGGAAAAAAGGATGTGACCCTGACCTCCACCGGCTGCGTGCTCTGAAACCCTGGGAGGAAACGTGTGAAACGAGCAGGAGCCACGGAACAGAAAGCAGCGAGATGGCTTTTCCCCCCGAAGGAGGTTCTCCAGAAGAACTCACTAAGAAACTGGAGACACACTTAAAAGCTTTTTAAAAACTTCACTAGTTCAGACCCAGGAATTTCGCATTTTGGTAGCTTCAATGCAAACAAGAGTGTGCAGTGACATTCGAGTTAAGCTTTGATGTCGAGAGAATAAAGGCAGGAACCAGACAATGTCTACTAAAGGATTCTGCGAGTGTTTTGTAGAGCAAATGAGATCATCCAATTGGTACCTTAATTGCATGTTAGAAAGAAGCTGACTTCTCCACTTTCTAGATACACATGCAACACTTCGCCAAAGAAGAAGAAATGGGACGGAGGGGTTTCCTTTTTCCCGGTGAGGATAAGTCACCGCGTCTACATTTTCCTGTACTAGTTTAGGAAGCACTATGTGCACACTTCTAACGTGCTCCCTCCACATGGGGATCTCACTGCTCTGCAGGAAATATGCAGGCATTTTTATGGAGTATGGCCTTATTCCGAAAATTACCAAATTCTAAATACATTACCCCATGTGGGCCATTCAATGCTTTTAAAACAGTCCCCACAGTATGTTTGGTTTGGCTTAAAGGGTTCTTTGTCACTGGTTGGTATTTTAGGCCATGACTTCTTTTTAAGTTTCTTTTTATCAGTTTCAAATTAAACATGCACACCTCAAAAAAAAAAAACAAAAAACCACCCAGTGCTCCATGCAATACGTGCCCTCCTTAATACCCACCACCTGGCTCCCCTAACCTCCGGGGAGTGGGAGGTTATTTTTTTTATTTCTTTTATTTCTTTTATTTCTACCACCTAGCATTGCATTAACAGAGCACAGAAGACAGAGCACAATTAATGTTAAATGGATGAACAGAGTTGTCTCTTGTCATCCATTCTTCAATCTTTCTCCTTCCCCTTTATCAATTCAATTTTTCTTTGGTAGGAAAGAGAAAAGTTGAGGTGGCAGAAAAAAAAATTTAGGGAGCGCTCTCCTGCTTCCATTTTATATACGAGGAGACGTGAAATTATAGCAAACCCATTGTCCTGTTCAAAATGGTCCGTAATTTGGGGAGCCTATTTCTCACAAAGCAATAAGTCTACTGTATGTGAGGTCCAGCTGCTCAGATAAGAAAGGAATTTTTCCCTTTTGCAATGCTCTGCTGCATTTATAATTCTTGATTCTGGTACACCAGTTAGGACTGGTCTCTAGACAGCCATCTCCAATGGAGGCTGGTAGAAAGACCTGCTACAGGATGGAAAAACCAAGGGCCTTTGAAGTCCCTGGACAACATCTGGAGGACAAACAAGGGGCGGCGCTCTGGAAGGAACTCACTTACCTAAATTAGCATAGTAGTAAGGAAAGTCTCCCAGATAGGATGAATACTGTGGTAGTACGAACAGTCCTCCAGGATGTTTGTTCCATATTAAACTGTTACGTGATATGTGCTTGAATATTCTGTCCTGAATAATCTAGAAGGTAAAAACACAGGATGTGGTGAGGAAGAGACCTTGACGGTGTCTGGTAAGGAGCATGTTCAGTCCCAATGTGAGGAATGATAGCCCTCAGAGTACTGACTCTATCCCCAGATTCCCCACTGATACAAGTGTCCCGGACCCAGACAGAGTGAAGGAGCAGTGGAAGAGAGTGGGAGAAAGAAAGAGATGAATGACAGCTAACCAAATCTCCTAATTCAGTTTTACCATAAATTCCACCTTGTCTTTCTATAATAATAAGTACATTCTCATTTCAAAGCAGAGTGCATAGAACAGCTTCCTTGATGGCTGAGCATTTAGCTGTGGTTCTAGATCCATGCCAGGAAGATCTGTTCTCAGTCCATAGAGATGTGCAGGCAGAGACCA
The DNA here is from genome assembly GCA_004024625.1 of Mellivora capensis. Taxonomy (NCBI): domain Eukaryota; kingdom Metazoa; phylum Chordata; class Mammalia; order Carnivora; family Mustelidae; genus Mellivora; species Mellivora capensis. The sequence continues at coordinate 7,923 of PISX010016802.1, read as the reverse complement.
GGCTGGGAGGGGCCAGAAAGCATGGAACATTCTAGAAACTGTTGAAGTTCTGATCTGTTCCTTTAATTGAGGAGGCAGATTTATCTGTCATATTTCGTTTTCCTTTCAAAGTCGATTGTAGGACTTTGGGGAATCAGCTGAAGTTTTTCTACATTTCTTCTCAAAAAGCAGTGAGTTAACAATTGCTCAAAACATCTCACATAACAGAACAAGAACCATGGCATATGAAGACTAATAGCCACGCTAGTTCATTAGTTTCTTTGGACTTTGGGACCTTGCAGATCATTAAATTCTACATTTAGAGTCAAACATTCTCCCATCCTGAATCATTTGTCAGATGAACATGATTAGTCCACTTTACAGATTTCTCTCTGTGACTTTCAAACTCTTGTAATTATACCATCCACTCATTAAGCTATGATTTGGCAAATAATTAACTTGATATAGGATTTCATGTTTGCAGCAATTTTTTCCTGTACTCAAAAAAAAAAAAAAGAAAGAAAGAAAGAAAGAGGGAAAACAAAAGAAAAAGCCTGCCATGTCTGTCAAGAGATTTAAGAGCTAAATCATTATTTTCCAGGACCCCATTTACTGCAATATGACTTTCAGTAAAGACCATTTTCAACGGAGCTTTATCATTTAAGGTTATTAAAACAACCGTCTCATCCCACACATTGACAGGTAAGTAATAAAGTGAGCTACATTTATTTTTACAAACCTTATCATGTTTATATTTCTTAGAGAGAGAGAAAGAAGGAAGCAAGGAGGTAGTTTGGAAGAACTCAAATATTTTAGTTTAATGATTTCTGCATTTTTCTCTTTCCCCCAGATCAAAACTTCTTATTTTATATGGCTAGGTAGAAGTTTCTAATTTGGTGGAGAGTTTAGGAACCTAGCTAAAACAGTAATGTTTACTTTCTGTGGGACAACAGAGATGTGTTAAAATGCTGTTGTCTAGGCATTAATTATGAGAAACTTCTTGTGGTTGTGAAGGGTTTTCAGACGGCGAGCAATTTCACTTCAAATACCATTTATCCTAGTTTTATGTTATTTATATCTTCTAAATCTACTATCTATTTTCCCTTATAGCTTTTCATTTAGATCCACTCTTTTGGCTTTCTGAATTTATGTACTTTCCAACATGTGGTCACTTAAATGAACTTGGATACCAGGACACAGAATAAATGGGAAGTAGACAGCATCATAAATCTGACACATATACAGATGACATGTATCTAAGGGATGCCACAAAATGGGTCGCCGTCTTTCAGGAGAATCCTCCTTGTTGTCATACTCTTTCTGGCTCAGCAGCACAACATTGTTATTGTTTCGAATTCAAGGTTACAACAAGTTATGGTATTCTTCTGAGACAGCAATGAGCATGTCACACTCTCTTCAAGTGAGTCTCGATAGGAAGGTATCAGCAAAGGTACAAGGGCCATTGCAAATATTTAATTTAACCTGGGTCAAGCAATTTGCCACTTTTATGTCTCACTTTCCTCATTTGTAATAAAACAACGAAATATCACATAAATTATAATCACCTCTCAGAATTTGTTAGGAGTAGCCGCCTAAGTTTTTATACTTAAGACTTGACCTTTTTGTCTTAAAAATAACTTTCATTCCTGCATTCATTTTCTAGGCATAGATTTTTCCATTTTACACCACTATAATATCACAGATATTATATATCATAGATATCTTTCCATATTAATAGTATTTGTGGGTTACTTATCCTCAATGACCAACAATAGTGTAATTTTTTCATGCAAAGCAATGGCTATGTTTGTGAATTAAAATTTTCCACATCTAGAATTGAAACTTCAGGAGTCTGTCAATGGGTACAAATATTTTTAAGGCTGTTTATACGTATTGACAAACATTTTCTAAAGGGTTTGTAACAACTTGCCTTCTCAGAAGTCTGAAAGAGTATGGACCTCATTTAACCAAACAGAAAAGTTTTTCTGTCCCTCTCCTAATGTCCAATTCTCCCTACTGCTACCCTGGACAGCTCCCAGGATCCTTTCAGAGTACTAGAGCTCACTCTTTATTGTTGTGGAAGAAGACATCACACTTAGAAGCTGGACATCTCTATGGCCATAAAGAAAATCAACAACAACATACACAAAGACATGTGTACACACAGTACAAAAGTTTTTCATTATAGATGGAACTGGCACCCTTGAGAAGGATAATATTTCTCATTAATTTGAATTCAAAGGGAAGAATGACAGGCTCCTTATTTTTCTTTTTCATGTGCCATCTGTTCTATGAATAATGGACGATTGGTTACAGGTTACTGTCATTTTGTGTGGCCCTGACTTGGTCTTTTGACCAACGCAAGGTTGCCTCACACAAGCGGTGCCACCATATGCCACCTCACTTTGAGCCAAAGCATTCTCTTTCCATTATCTCCCTGACTTTAATATTCCGCTACACAACAGCATCAGCAATACCAAGGTTGGAATGTGCATTGTTAGGTAACTGGAGAGGAAAAAAATCGGAGCATACTTCACAAAACTCCATTAAAAATGTGCTGTCCAAACTACCATTAGTTCTTTCCACACATGAGTACAATCTTGTGCACTTTTCTTTCACTCACCTTGATTCTGACTGAGCTCCCATGGTTCAATCATTAGTGTCAGGCTGCTGCTGTGTAATATTCTGACAAACAATGGGATCTATGAAGGAACGCTGTCTTTGCAACATTTTATCACTGTCCCCATCATTACTTCTCAGTTTGCATACACACACACAAACACACAAAAATAGAGCTCCAAAGAGCCTAGCTCTGATTCAATAACTCCTTAATTCCAAGATGCAGAATTAGGAAGGTTCTAGCAGACCATGTCCCAAGTATGAAAGAGTACAGCGCACTGTAATGTACTGAGTACTTGACATTGGCATTGGAGAGAAGGGGTCCTGCTTCCAGGAGTGTCTAAGCATCACCTACAACATGAAGGCTCATATTCTCCAAACACCAAGTCATCCCCTTCCTGTACAGTATAGCAAACAAGGAAGAAAAACCCAGTGTTTCAGAGTCTGAGTATAGAACATCCTGAAAGCAAAGGATCCTCAAATCTATATTGTCTAAGGGTAACTATGAATTATCCTCATAACTTAGGAGCTCCAGCACAGACTGACCTATATCATCTAAGTTCTAAGCCAGGTAGCCATTTTTGATATGGGATACTTAAGTCGTTCTCATAAACACGTTGGCTTTATTTGTGTATGTGGATGGCATTTTCTGCTATGTTCTCTGCTTTTCTATTTACATTGAATTCTGGGGTAATTTGAGCTCTGAATTAAAAAGATGGTATCTTTCATGCAATTTGGTTGAAGGGTCATTCTGTTACAATCCAATCTTGGAAAAATATAAGGAGTTTTGACAGTTGCTATAAATTTGAATGAAGTATATGGTTCATAGTGTTTTCAAAACAGTGGTGTCGCTAAAGAACTGGATGGCTTAAATCCAAGGGGAAGAAGGCCTTTCCAGCACAGAGATGACAACAACTTGACTTGAGATTCTATTCTGATGACTATAACACATCTAACTGTTCTTACAGGATAACTGAGCATTGCTAACGGAACAGGGAAGAGACCAGTTCTATACCATAAACCATACTCAAAAGAAATGTAATTGATGAGATACCACCTTTCATCTGGCAAATCTGCACAGTCGTGTGTGTGTGCGTGCGTGTGTGGTTTAATTATGATCCTTAAGGCTAACAAGAGGGCTGCTAGAGAAGGTCTCCCCGCAGACGGCGTAGGAGAGTCCAGACTTATGCATCCTTCTTAGAGAGTAATTTGGCAAGCAGATCATGAACCTAGACTCTGGCCTAGTAATAACCCCACTTTAAGGACTTTATCTCAGAGAAACAGAGATGTCGCCTACGATACATGTCGAAACCCTGTCGCTCAGATGAAGACATCTGTATCTAGATCTGCACAGAACAAACAACTAGAAACAACATTAACAGCCAACAATAGGAGATTAGCTCCATAAACGGTCCACCAAAGGAGGGCATAAGGGAGGAAAAGTGAAAATATGTGGCCTTCGTGTTTTAGAGTGGACAACTAACAAGCCAGAATCTTGACAAGACCAGAATCAGACCCAGAGGCACATAAATGTGGCATGTGACAATATGGAGGCATGAAAACTTTGTGTCTCTGGACAAACTACACAACAATCTGTCGAAGAAGGAAAAAAATAGACTCTTCAGTACAGGTCCTATATATGAAAGCAAATTGGATTGAACAGCTAAATCTAGAGTTAACCACGAAAGTACTAGAAAAACATAAGGGAATGTGTGTGTATAAATTATGTGTCAAAAGGTCCTTTCTGAAGAGCAGCAAATGGAAAATCCACAGAAGAAGAGATCGCCTCATCATAAACAAAATAGAAAGGGATGCCACAAGTTGGAGGAAATATCTGCAGCAAAAGAGTCAAAGGGTTAATATTTCTAATACAAAAAGCTCTTAAAAATTAATGAGAAAAAGTGGGACAACTCTATGGCCATTTCTATTTCTTTCTTTGTGAGTTGCCTAAGAAATATGAAAAAAATCATTCCTACTGCTATCCTAAGAAATATAAATTAAGAAAATAATGATTTATCATTTTGAAGGATATAATACCCAATATTGGTGAAAGTGAAAAATATCAGAAATAATAAAAACAAGTCCTTTCACATATGCTGGAAGGAATATAAATTAACTTTATTCTATTGCAGGAAAATTGACAATTTATTAGAAATCTTAGCATTTGTCATATTCTTTGAACCAGGACTTTGAATTCAAGGAATTAATCCTAAGGAAGTAATCTTGAACCTACACATCAATTTAGTGCTGAGGCTATTTGCTTCAACAATGTGTCTACTAATGAAAAACCAGAAACAATGGCAATGTCTTCAAATTGAGGATAATGAAAGAAATTAAGTGATATCATGAATGGAGTATTATATAGTCATTAAATAATTGCAGAAAAATCTAACAGCATGAGAAAATGTTAACAGTACATTATTAAAAGGAGAAAAAACACATTATAAACTAAATTGAGAAAGACTCCTCTTTATTGACTGATTTATTTTTAAGTAGGCTCCACACCCAACATGGGGCTTGGACTCACACCCCTGAGCTTAAGAGTCGCAGGCTCTGCTGACCCAGCCAGCTAGACGCCCCGGAAAGACTCTAAAAATTATAACATTGTATCAATTTGCCTAGAAAAAAAACAAATATGCATGTGTTTGTTTGTGTATATATATGTCAATATATATGGGTATATGGGTAGATTTTGTATGGCTAGATTATTTATTTTTATGCTAAGTATTTTCCATTATTTTCTAAAATGAACATGTACTCTTTTCATAAAAAGCACTCATTCCACAAAGAAAAAAAATTGACATTCAACTTTCCTTAAGAAGGGTCTAGGAAGGTTCTTGGATGGACGATAGGATAGAAGAGTAAAATCTATTACATCGTCAAACCTGCTGCTATGAACAGATGAACAATGCAACCGATTTTAAGGAATCACAGGTTTGCTTGCAAGAAGGAAGCCCCCGGAGACCATTCTGACCTTGTCCCCTCCATGGGAGGAGCCTGGATCCTGAAGAGCCCCTTTCACCTACTTCTGGGATGGGGATAAAAAAAAAGTACGTACCATTCCTGAGAAGATACCCCGACCAGAGCAGGAGCCCAGGCTCGGCTTGGGGTAGGGAAATGCCTCACTGAGCCCAGGGCATGAGCAGCACAGGGCCCTGGTACCCAGGATGGCAAGAGAACAGGAGTGTGGACAAAACAGGATAACTTTCAGTTTTCTTGGTATTACTCAGACTCCAGATCTAAACAGGTTACATTACCTATTACACTAGCTTTGCGCACAGTAAATACTTTTCCAAAGCCCCAAAAGTGTATGTACCCCAAATTGATGCCACAGATACCCCTGCGGTATTATGGGGACCCCTCAGAATCACCTTAATGGTGGGTCTCAGGAGAGGACCTCTGCTCTCCTTCCTGCGAGTCTGTAACTCATGAGTGTGCAGTTTTCTAACTCTTCTCTTGGCTCTTTGTGCTACGCTGCTGTAGCCTTAGGCCATCACTATCTGTTCTACTTCCAAAGGTTTTAATCATCTCCATGCTTCCCTCTCTTTTTCCTCTCCTGCCTCAAAAAAAAAAAAAAAAAAAAAAGCAACTAACAAGGGGCACACATAGGCCTAGAAGATTTTCTGCTTTCATAGGGTTTAACACTTTCTGCACCAGGTAACTGTAATCCCAATTTTCTTAACACATCCTTGTGAAATCGATGTTGGTTCGGTGGCACGTCTTGAGAATTGATCTTGGGGTACCTCTGATGCCGCTGGTACCCAGTAAACTGCTCGTATTTCTAGAATGGTAGAAGATTTCCCTCTACTCGGTCACTATCTGATTTCTAACTAGGCTCCAGAAACAGGTCTTCAAAGGAGACCACTAGTGTGAAGGACGGGAGGACAGCCATTAACCACATATCACTGAAATGATGGAAGAGAGAGCCAATCTCTGTGTCAAGGAGTGTCAATCCTCCTCCTGTCCATTTTCCTCTGTGCAGTTTTGTGAGGAATGGAGGGATTTGCCTGGGCACGGCAGAGCAGAGGTTAACTGATACATCAGAGTACAAAAAATTCAGTTTTGTCCCATTTGACCAATTACGTCTCACCAATAACAGAAGAGAAGGCCAACAGAAGTGTATAAAGGACCATTATTCAAGACCAAGAGCCAAGGGCTCTCACTTACCTCTAGTGTAGTTAATACAATCTTCTCAACTGAAGAAAAATAAGCCTCCCACAAGAATTGTGTCTGCTGTCTAAGTGCTAGGATTTTATCCTGATGAATAGACCTGATTGTAGAAGGGATCTGTAACACAAGGGGAACACAAAACAACCGTAACTGTCAAACAAGGAGATGCCATTTGATCGAAATAACCCACCTGGGTTAGGCTTTTGTACTTCTTAGCATTCAAGTTTTAGCATATGGATCGGCTAGAAAATCACCAACCCCTAACTTGAAATGCCCTTAAGAGGTGTCAGGTACAAACAGTACTTACTGGGGATCAGCTTTAATGACCATTAATGCATGGAAGTTCAAGTTCCCCCTAAGACTTGGTAACAGCTTAGCAGTTGCTTAGGGTCCCACAGATTCTCAATCTCTACTTGGACGACCACATTCTACCCAGGAGTTATCAGCTTTGGGGAAAGGCTGAAAGACATTATCCCCCAAACACTCCAAGACATGCCATGCCAGGGACTCCGAATGATCTACAAAGAGGCTTTTAAAGGAATGTCTCTGAGCCTCTCCGTTTAATCTGTAGCTGGACAGTCATTTCTAAGTGCAGACATCTGCAACCTTACCCCAAAGACTCTTCTGCTCCACGACCTGTCTTTTTGGCTCTTGCACTTACCCCAATCTACCACGAGCTGTCAAACATCATATACGTCCTGCCATCACCATTCTCTAACAGGCTACATGATATTAAAGGCGAGATCTACATCCTGTCCATCCAGCTACACAGTTCAAGGCTATAAGAATGGCTTTTACATAGTTACCGTAGTTATTCAAGAAATAAGAGTTGAACTGAACATGTCCAGTTGAACCCACCATAGGGATATCATTATTTTTACAAGCAATATAGCTTATGGTTGAGCACAGGGACACAGAAATTAGACCAAGGTGGGAATTCTTGGTTCTACCATTTACTAGCGGTGCTCTTGGACAAGTTATTTGATCTCTCAAAGATTCCATCTCTTCATTTAACAACAAGGGGATACAGTACTAACATCAGAAGGTGGTAACGGAGATCATGTAAGTGCTTAGCACAGTGCCTAGAACATGGGAAGTGTACCTAACACAGCAAATTATTACTACTGTTATTATTATTACTAATAATAAGGGTGA
>PISX010016801.1:0-45147 GCA_004024625.1 Mellivora capensis | reverse complement strand
TTTCCTGCTTTATCGAAGATTAGTTGACCATAGAGTTGAGGGTCTATTTCTGGGCTCTCTATTCTGTTCCATTGATCTATGTGTCTGTTTTTGTGCCAGTACCATACTGTCTTGATGATGACAGCTTTGTAATAGAGCTTGAAGTCCGGAATCGTGATGCCACCAACTTTGGCTTTCTTTTTCAGTATTCCTTTGGCTACTCGAGGTCTTTTCTGGGTCCATATAAATTTTAGGATTATTTGTTCCATTTCTTGGAAAAAAATGGGTGGGATTTTGATAGGGATTGCATTAAATGTGTAGATTGCTTTAGGGAGCATAGACATTTTCACAATATTTGTTCTTCCAATCCAGAAGCATGGAACATTTTTCCATTTCTTTGTGTCTTCCTCAATTTCTTTCATGAGTACTTTATAGTTTTCTGAGTATAGATTCTTTGCCTCGTTGGTTAGGTTTATTCCTAGGTATCTTATAGTTTTGGGTGCAACTATAAATGGGATTGACTCCTTAATTTCTCTTTCTTCTGTCTTGTTGTTGGTGTAGAGAAATGCAACTGATTTCTGTGCATTGATTTTATATTCAGACACTTTACTGAATTCCTGTATAAGTTCTAGCAGTTTTGGCGTGGAGTCTTTTGGGTTTTCCACATATAGTATCATATCATCTGCAAAGAGTGATAGTTTGACTTCTTCTTTGCCAATTTGGATGCCTTTAATTTCTTTTTGTTGTCTGATTGCTGAGGCTAGGACTTCTACTATTATCCAAAGAATTTTTAAATGATGGTATAAGCATTTGTCTAAAGTTAACTAACTTATTCTTAATATAAAAAAATTGACATAGCAACTAGAAGACATTTTTAAAAAACTATTTTAAGTTCACCGTTCAACAAATCCTATTTTGGAGAGATGAAGCCAGCAAAATACCTTATTTGCTTTACCTTACCTCCCTGAGCATCCCTCCAGCTCCTACCAATGAAGCCTAAAATCTCTGGTCAATGTTTTTGTGACTACTGTGCTAAAGGTGGGTTGGAATGTGAAAATGAAGATTGGGCAAACCTTATGACATTATCACAATATCAGAGTCTGTCATAAAATGCTTTATAGAGAGAAGGGGCTTGATGCTTACTAAGTGACAAATTTATCTTCTTTGTCTACAATTTTGAGTCCTTATCTACTACCTAAGGTTTAAATAGGCATTCTACAGTTTATATGAAATGAAAGAGATCTCTCCCATTCATCTCGTTCTTTGCACTCTCACACCTATTCCAACATTTCAGACCCCTGTCTTCTCTTGACTGACCATAGCCATAACTTCCTAATAATTTTCCCTGACACCAGCTGGTAATGTCCTCAATATATCTTCTACATGTCAAAACAGCTACATTTCAAAAAACATATAGCTGATAAAAATAGCTTCCTTGCTAAAAATACATGATGCTCATAGAACCATGCTGAAATTTCTAATGATAACCTGACAAGGCCCTACAGCTAGACCAACCCATTTTTTTCAGACACACATTTATGTGTGTGTGTGTGTGTGTGTGTGTGTAGTATCTCTGAAGACTCCTAATACAATTGGTGTGAGACGTTAAAAAATAAGTGTTGTGAATTGCATTGTGTTCCCAAAAAGACATGTTCAAACTCTAAAGTCTGGTACCTATGAATGTGACCTGATTTAAAAATGGGGTCTTTGCAGATGTAAATCAGGTTAAGATTAGGTCATATTGGCTTAGGGTAGTCCCTAAATCCAATGACTGGAGTCCTTTTGTTATAACAAAAGAGAAAATCAGACACAGATATACATAGGAAGAAAGCCATGTGATGACAGAGGCAGAGATTGGAGACATTTAGAAGCCAACAAACACCAAGGTTTGATGGCAATCATTAGCAGCTAGGTGGGAAACAGAACAGACTCTTCCTCAGAGCCCAACCACAGAAGGAACCAAACTTTCTTACACCTTGATCTCACATTTCTAGCCACAGAACTGCAAAAGAACATATTTTAGGTTTTGTTTGTCTAAAGTCACTTTAGACAGTTTGTTTGGCTTGTGACAGTTTGTTATGGCTACCTAGGAACTAATACAAAGGGTAATGACCTTAAGAAAATATTTATATTAATACTTCCTGAGTTTTCTTGAGAACAGTAATTTTTTCTTTTTAGGTTCTGTGAGATTGGTCTACTACGCATTTAAGCACTGTGTTTTCAAAAAAATTATGGCAAATGAAGAGTCTAAGAGTCAGCTGGTATCTTTTGAATACATACATTTATGTATTTTTTTAAAAAGATTTTATTTGTCAGAGAGAGAGAGTGTGTGTGTACAAGCGATGGAATGGCAGGCAGAGGGAGAAGCAGGCCCCCTGCTGAGCAAGGAGCCAGATGTGGGACTGGATCCCAGGACCCCGGGATCATCACCTGAGCTGAAGGCAGAGGCTTAACTGACTGAGCCACCCAGGCATCCCCATATACATTTATGTATTAAACTGAGTATTTATTCTAAAGATTTATCACCCTTTGTATTTGTTACCCAAAAAGTAAAAGGGTAAAATATACAATAATGTATAACTTTATTTTTTTCTTCTATTTTTGATGCAGTTAATGAATCATTTTTAATGAATCACTGGAAAAATTCACTTGGAGTAGCTGGCAAAAATCCATAATATGTGATATCAAAGTGCATTAATCAGGTTCCTCCTTTTCAGATCATCTCTTCTCAAGCAGGTTTTATTTATATTTTTGGTATTTTGATCAAAGCCTTAGGTTGACAAGAGGGATGACTGTTTTGATACCTGAGTGTATCTTAGCAGAAGACAACAAATTTTCCCTTACATATATCTACTATGATCCTCCTTAATGGTTTAGTCTTTCTCTATCTCTCTGTCTGCTCAGAGAGACATTGGATTTTTTTTCTGTAGCATATTTTCACATTCCTTCAAAATGTATACCAAATTCAAAATAGAAATCAGCGTAGTGATTCAGGTAAAGGTGCTCAAGTTGGCCTATGCCTGAAAATCTGGCTTGTATTAGGAAATCTAAGTGCATTATATGACATTAGTTCTATTTCTATATTGCCAAGTTCTTTCCACATTAGGACCTTGGCAGTAGTTTTGCCTGATATACTATTTGCCCAGGTGTCTGCATATCTGATTTATTTTTGTCAGCAAGTCTTACTTCAAATTTCACCTTTACTGATAAAGCTTTTCAACAGTTCTGAAGATTAATAATTATACCTAAGAGGAAGTGAAATTTATATCTGAGAAATAATAATAATAAAGATTTATCTCAATCTTTGAGTATCCAGTTAAAATTTTCTCGGAGGATAATCCATGGACTTAAATGTGTTTCCTATTAAAGGGAAAATGATCTAAAAAATATTATTCACATACTCAAATCACTGAAATTATAAAATGAGCTATAAAACCAGCCTAAAGAAACTGTAAATAGTTAAGTTATTCAGAAGACATAGTTAGTAGGGTAGAGAAGTAGATTCTTCTGACTACAATAATTAATAAAATAATTTGTAACAAGAAGAGATATCTATAAAGAATATGAATGAGGCTTAATAATATTACCAAATATTATCTATATTTTACATATCTATATTTAAATACAAATACATTATATTTTGCTAGTTGTCAAGATAATGGAGCTATTCACGACTGTACTGCTACAAACCTGAACAAAGACAGAACCTATAGGGGGTAACTCAGAGGAAGTGCCAAAATATTACTCCTGCATCTACTATAGTGCCTGAAAAAAATTCCCATTAAACATTTATTTTTACTGAGGCTTTGCAAGTCTCCGTTAAAACTAACCAAATTTTTCTTCCCTGGTTTCTATATGGTTTTGGTACTGTGTTCTTTCTATAATTGCTTCTAGGATGTTTTTCTTTTCCCTATCATCTCCTCAAATTTCTCTTTCTTTGGGCCTCTCACTTCTTGTCCAGATTTATGTATGTCACTTTTGATGCTTTAAATTCTTACATGATCTATTTTCTCTCTTTACTCAGGAATCGCCCATAGAAAAATCTGCTGTTTCTAGTCTATTATAGCTCCCCATCATGTAGCAGCTATAAAGTTAACCTCCATTTGCAGGAATTTTTCAGGATACTATGATTCTCCAAATACAAATTATTTATCCATATTCATGTGAAGATTCAGATAAAATTTGGACTAGGGGAAAGCTTTCTTTGGGCCCCATCTCTTCCCACGCTCAACTTCCTACACCTGATGTATCTTAATTATATGCAGGCAACCAGTACTCTAAACAAGTCTTAATTCATCTCTGAACATGTAAGGGATTTTCAACCAGCAAATTTTACTAATTGTATTAGTTGTCTACTGCTGCATAACAAATTACCACAAATGTAGCAGGTTAGAACACGTGTATTTTTATCTCCTAGCTTTAGCAGGTCAGATTTCCAGGGTGTGCCCGACCGGATTCTTTACTCAGATATCACAAATTGATATCCAGACATCAGTGGTCTGAGTTCTCATCTTGAGGCCCTGGGAAATGTCTGCTTGCTGGTTCATTCTTCAGGTTGTTAGCCAGATTCATTACTTTATGGCTGTAGGAGGTCTTTATTTTCTTCTTGGTTGTCAGAGAGGGACTGCCTTTGTCTCCGAGGCTCTGTCAGGTCTTTGCTCCATGCCTCTCCCTCAGCAATAGAGAACCTACCTTGAATCTCTCGCATCCTTTGAGACTGTCTGGTTTCTATGAACAGTCAAAGACAACCTGCCTTTAAACAGCTCGAGTGATTAAGTTAGACTCGCCTGGATAACCTCTCTTTTGATTAACTCAAAGTCAACTGATTAAAAACCTTAATTACATCTGCTAGATCCCTCTGCCATGTAATATAACATAATCAGGGGCTTAACTTGAGAGAACTAAAATCATAGGATCATCTTAGTATTCTGCCTACCATACTAATTAACTTAATTATTGTAGTTTTAATTAAATGGAAAGCATAGAAATTTTGTTGTTGACAAAAATATCCATGGGAAATAAACTTCACTAACTGAACACCAAAGGATATAAAAGAATCAAGTTAAAGCATAATGTTCACAGACTATGAATTATGAATTTAAAAAATGTCCATAGCAGTAATAAATGTATAATAGATATTTATCCTTTAAAACCTGAGATCTTAGAAACTATTACTATTTATGTATTTTTAATTATTTACATAGCATAATTAGGCCTCAACTTAAGTCAGTTTGAAATACAATTTCATTATTCTAAATTCTATGATAGCTGCTTTCCTAAGCGTATTTACTTCTAATTCAATAACATGCTTGGTGACTAATACTATTTGCTTGTCCATTTCAATTTCCTCTATAAACTGTACCAATTGTTACAAAATGTAAAATCATATGTTATCTTAACATGAAGGGAGTTATTTTAATATATTTGTTCTGTGGAGCTAAAGATACCACATTGTCCTTAATTATGTAAAAATTCTCACCTGAGCTTATTTTATGCCAGAATAAGTCACTACTACCTTATCAGAATGCATAGTCATTTTATGAATGCATAGTTATTTTTAAAAAGATGATATACTTTGTACCTAGAGTTGTAAGGAAAAACACAATTGATGTTAAGCTTGCTTTCAGTAAGTTAATTATTCCATTTGTACTTACCTGCAATCTCAAACTTTAAATTACAACTCAAATTTGAATTAAACATGCCTAATAAAATTGCCCATCATGGAAATAGGTATAAACTTCTGTGATCATAAAAAAGGAATTTTGAGGCCAGTGAAATTTAATATAGAGAAAATGAAATTTAACTTTAAGTGTCATGATATTACAGTAAAAAAACAAACAAAAGAAAGAAGGATTGAACAACAATATAGATATACTGGTTTTCAGAACGATGTATTCAGTTCATATTCTAATTTCTTTCATTTGATATTTACTTTCTCTTTATACACTAAACATTTCTCTGTATCTGTTTCTGTCAGTAGCTGCAGTAGAATCTTTGGAGAAGTTACTTCATCTGTGTATCACCCTTGAGTTTCTTCAGCTATAAAATGATGGAAATTAACTAAATGATTTCAACTCCAAGCCTTTATGGAGGGAGATAATATCATCCTGAGTCTTAGGTTGTCTATACAATATTTTATACAATAGTTAACTTAAAACAAAACAAAACAGTCACTGTTAATGAGACTGTACCCATTAGCAATTATGTCTTTTATGGAGTGATGAAATTAGAGTTATACAACTCTGTGAATACAATAAAAGTCATTTAACTGGGTGCTTTAAATGGATGAATTGCATGATATGCAAACTACATCTCAATAAAGCTGCAAAAACAAAACAAAACAAAAAACCCCAGTCATATAAAGACAAAAGTTGACTGAACAGAGGAGACAAAAATAAACCATAGGAGATCCAGATCTTAACTGATGTTATTAGCACAATCTATGATGACAGGACGGGAAACTTCACAGAAAACGGACTATTACAACAATTAAATGGAAATTCTATAACTTAATTAGATTGGTTTGAGTCCAGATTAGACACAGCGCAAGAGAGAATAAATAAACTGAAAAATTTGTAAAACAAAAGAAATTTCAGATTAAAATTTTCAGAGAAAAATGAATGGGAAATGCAAAAAACTGAGTAAGAGACATGAGACACCAAGACAAGGTGTCTCAGAGAAAAGGAAGTAGAGAAAGGACCAAAAGCCATCTTCAAACAGATAAAGGCTGACAGTTTTTCAAATCCAACAAAAAATAACAAATATATATTCAAGACGTACTATGAATACAAAATCAGATAAAAACAAATAAAGCCCCTTTCTCCGCATCCTCGCCAACATCTGTCATTTCTCAACTTGTTAATTTTAGTCATTCTGACTGGTGTGAGGTGGTATCTCATTGTGGTTTTGATTTGTATTTCCCTGATGCCGAGTGATGTGGAGCACTTTTTCATGTGTCTGTTGGCCATCTGGCATTCCCGCCAACAGTGTAGGGGGGGATCCTCCTACACTGTTGGTAGGAATAAAAGTTGGTGCAGCCACTCTGGAAAACAACATGGAGCTTCCTCAAAAAGTTGAAAATAGAGCCACCCTATGACCCAGCAATCACACTACTGGGTATTTACCCTAAAGATACAAATGTAGTGATCTGAAGGGGCACATGCACCAAATGTTTATAGCAGCAATGTCCACAATAGCCAAACTATGGGAAGAAAAGAACCTAGATGTCCATCAACAGATGAATGGATAAAGCAGATGTGATACACACACACACACACACACACACACACACACACACTTACATACAATGGAATACTATGCAGCCATCAAAAGAAATGAAATCTTGCCATTTGCAACAACAAGGATGGAACTACAGGATATTATGCTGAGCAAAATAAGTCAATCAGAGAAAGACAATTATCATATGACCTCTCTGATATGAAGAATTTGAGAGGCAGGGCAGGGGATTGTGGGGGATAGGGAAGGAAAAAATAAAACAAGATGGGATCAGGAGCCATAGGAGACTCTTAATCTCACAAAACAAACTGAGGGTTGCTGGGGGTAGAGGAGTAGGGAGACGGTGGTTAGGTTATGGACACTGGAAAGGGTATGGGCTATAGTAAATGCTGTGAAATGTATAAGTCTGATGATTCACAGACCTGTACCTCTGGGGCAAATAATACATATGTTAATAAAAATAATTTAAAAAAAAAACAAATAAATCATACCAATCATGGCATAGAAAATGATATAAAATAAAGACAAAAAATCAAATGCCACTAGGGAAATAAAGATAAATTACCTTTAAAATAGCAACAATAAGTCTAAGCATTGAAATATTAATGGAAAACAAAATAATGAAAGACCTTGGGGTGTCTGGGTGGCTCAGTGGGTTAAAGCCTCTGCCTTTGGCTTAGGTCATGATCACAGGTTTCTGGGATCAAGCCCCGCACTGGGCTCTCTGCTCAGAGGGAAGCCTGCTTCCCCCTCTCTCTCTGCCTGCCTCTCTGCCTACTTGTGATCTCTTTCTGTCAAATAAATTAAAAAAAAAAGTGAAAGACCATGAGAGACTATGGACTCTGAAAAACAACCTGAGGTGTTTTGAAGGGGCAGGGGTTGGGAAGTTAGGGGAGCCTGGTGGTGGGTATAAGGGAGGGTATGTATTGCATGGAGCACTGGGTGTGGTGCAAAAACAATGAATACTGTTAGGCTGAAAAGAAAAAAAAAGTGCAAAAAGAAATTAACAACATAAATGCTTTATTTATGGGAAATATTGTTAAAGAAGAAAAATAAAACACTTGCGAAACAACAAAAATGAACAAAATAATAACAGACTCTCATTAAGAAATATGAAATGAAATGGTTTAGAAAAAGAAGAATTATACCAGAAGAAAAAAAAAGAGATGCAAAAATGTATGAACAGTAATATAAAGCTCAAATGTGGGGTTTTACTTAAATGTAGTGCGACTGTATGAAATAGTGATAATAACCATTTATGCTGTCTAAAATACAGAGGAGATGAAAATACAATAATAACAGGATATTAAATGGTGTTTCCATTTTTAAACATCTTTACATTGTCTAGGATGTGATAAAATACTAATTATTATTATACTTGAATAAAGCAAAGAATATTAATTTATGTTATACTTGAATAAAGCAAAGATAAACACTGTAATCTCTAGGACAATCTCTAAAAGAATATTGGTAGAATGTCTGACTAATAAATTAACTGGGGTGGAAATGCCATAATGAATAGTCATTAATATTTCAAAACAGTGAAAACGGTTGGAGGAAGAAACATAAAAGAAATAAAACAAAGATGAAACCCAACATTAAAAAAGAGATTTAAGTAAAAATATATTGATATAAATATAATATGAATCTTTAAAAAATTTTTTTTGAAGATTTTATTTATTTATTTGACAGACAGAGATCACAAGTAGGCAGAGAGGCAGGCAGAGAGAGAGAGAGAGAGGGAAGCAGGCTCTCTGCTGAGCGGAGTGCCCAATGTGGGGCTCGATCCCAGGACCCTGAGATCATGACCTGAGCGGAAGGCAGAGGCTTTAACCCACTGAGCCACCCAGGTGCCCCTAAATCTTAATACTAATATTAAGCCAATTAAAAGTAAAGACTGTCAAACAAAACATCCAATAGAAACCCAGTTATGCTGCTTAAAAATGATACACCTTGAATATATGGATACAGGAAAGTTGACAGTAAGAGACATGAAACACTAATCAAAAGAAAGATAGCTCCCTTTAATAGGAGATAAGCTGATAAAAGAGTGACAGGTCCTAGTGATAAATGTTAATACAGCAGAATGTTATAACATTCTAACTTTATATGTACTTATTATAAATAGACAAAAAAAGCAACAAATGAATATATTTGAAAAACATAAAAATTAAGTTTTACCTATTTAACATATATATAATTCTGTAACTATAAATACAAAATACACATTCTTTACAACTGTAAGAAAAAGACTCATCAAAATTTATTCTATACTGAAATATATCACAAATTTAAATAGATTTTTAAGGATTAGATTATACATGTTCTCAAACTACAGCTGAACAAGGCTAGAAATCAGTAAAACAGACATAACTTATTTTCTTAAAATTAAAGATGTATTTTTAAATAACTCATGCTTTAAAAAATAATTATAATAAAATTTTTAAAATATTTTAATTGATAATAAAAATAAAATATATATATGTGTGTCATTCAGTCACAAACATGCTTAGAGGGAAATTGCTAGCATTAAGTTCACATATTGGAAAAGAAGAAAACCTGAAAATCTGATTTTAATATCCATCTAAAGAAGTTAGGGGGGAAAAAAAGGCAATTAAACCCAGAGGAAGATAAACAAGTGTACATGAAAGAACCAACAAAATCATAATGGTTCTATAAAGAAACCAGGCAAAATAGATCAAGGATAAAATTGAGAATATACATATTACTAAGATCTTATAATCATTACTAATACTTCAGAGATTAAAAAAATGAAATTATATTTTTCATCACTTAAAATAAATTTTAAGATTTAAATAAAATTGACAAATTCTTATAAAAACACAATCAACCTAATGCAAAAATATAGAAAACATTCAGAATAATGCATTTATACACACATTTTTACATATATACACACATATATACACATATATATGTACATATATAAGATTCATAATTAAAAACCTTTCTACACACATGCAAACTTACATCTTTAGGCAAGGATAGCTTTGCAAACACATTTTATGTATTTAAAGGAGAAATAAAAATGCTCTTTCCAAGGAATAAAAAATGGCATTATACTTCCTATTTTACGAGGACAATATAACTTAAACAACAAAATATGAAAATAGTTGCATATATTTCTGAAATGTAATTCAGCATATGAACAGAATAAAACCTCTCAACCAAAAAAGAAAAATAACTATCTCAATCAAAAAAGAAAAATAATTTTATAAAATAATATTCATAAAAATTAATAAAAGCTTTTACTAAAACAGACATAAAAGATAACTTTTATAGTCTAACAAGATATATGGGCAACATCATCATTAATAGTGAAAGATCTAATCTATAGACTACCATAAATCAATGTATATACATTTTCATGGAGTGGAAGAATTAATAGTATAAGGCTCTAAGGAAAAAATAAATATTTTCATTCTCTAGAAGTCTCCTTTTCCCAACCCATTTACTCCTCACCTTCTGAAAGTGTTAGACAGGTGGTCTCCTTTTTGGTGGAGCCATCTGTTTCTATTTAAAGTATAGGAAATTGAGGGGGAGATGAACCATGAGAGACTGTGGACTGTGAAAAACAACCTGAGGGTTTTGAAGGGGCAGGGGGTGGGAGGTTGGGGGTCCAGGTGGTGGGTATTATGGAGGGCACGCATTGCATGGAGCACTGGGTGTGGTGTAAAACTATGAATTCTGTTACGCTGAAAAGAAATGAAATTTTAAAAATTATGAAAAAAAAAGAAAAGTATACCACTAAAAAAAAAAAAAGAATATGGTATTGTGACTAAGAAAAAAAATAAATAAATAAAGTACAGGAAAACTTATTATCCCCTGGGTCAAATCCTTGTATCCTAGCATGTATCTCCACCTTTCTCTAACTAGACAGAATTAATCTGCGCTAAAAATGTAAGGTTTCTCTCTCTCTCTGAAGAGATGAGGTAACTTGTGTCACTGTCATGCTTCTATATAAGATCCTAGATTCATAATTTTGGGATTCCTCTTCTGCAGTACAGACCATGGTATACACATCTGACATCTGCTCATGACACATCTCTTGAGCAGAATTAGAGGAAGGAAAATTGCTGTTATTGCTGTAAATAATAAGCTGGATCTCTTATTCAGAAATCTTGTGTTCACATTCCCAGCAAAAATAAATGTCTTTCTGAAAAGATGGTAATTTTTAAAAATGGCATACTTTTTTGTTTTTTTGTTTGAGATGCCCTGATTTTTAATGTCTTATATGGTACTTCCTATTTTATTTATTTTTAAAGTATTTTCTAAAATTTTAATTCCAGTATAGTTAACATAAAGTGTGATATTAGTTTCAGTTGTACAATATAGTGATTTAGCAATTCTCTATATTAATTTGCTCATTGTGATAAGTGTACTCAATCTCTTTCACCAATTTCAATCACCACCACCCCCACCCACCTCCTCTTCAGTCACCATCAGTTTGTTCTCTATAGTCAAGAGTCTGTATTTTGGTTTGTTGCTTTTTTCTTTTTTCTTTTGGTTTGTTTCTTAAATACTACATATGGGTGAAATCCTATGGTATTTGTCTTTCTCTGACTGACTTATTTTACTTAACTTTACGCTATCTAGATCTATCCATGTTGTTGCAAATGGCAGGATTTTAATCCCTTTTAAAATGACCTAATTTTTAAAATACATTGTACTGGTCGTAAGATTTAATGTACCCGAAGGGTTTTTCATTCAAAGTCTTCTATTTCTTAAGGAAACATAGATTTCATAGTCTCTAAGTTATTTTTTATCTTAAGTAGCAATGTCAGAATTATTATAAAACTTTTTTAAAAAATGCTTTACATTTTAATATTACAGAAACTCAGAGGTAATCTTCTAAAAGAAAAGTAAAATGCTGTATTTTGACTCAGATTTTTACTGAGAATGTTAGAGACTAAGTTGCAATGTGCCTTAATACCAGAAGTAGTCCTGGAGTATTCATTCCTATTGCTCTAAGCTTCTAAATCATAGAAGCTTAAGTTTGGAAAATACCTAAAAGTTTTACAAGTATCTGTGACTTACTTACCCTTACAAAAACCAAAAAACAAACAAGCAAAACAACAACAACAACAACAAAAACCTTCACAAAATGATGGAAACATGAACTCACTGCTACATGTATGTGGAAGAATAAATGGATAATGAAAATGTGATATAAAATGTGACATTAAAATTAGGTTCTGCTGGAAGAAAGTAATGGATATAGCAGTAAAGGCAGAGTGACTAATAGTGTCTACTACACTCAGCTCAAATGTCCTTATTGAAGAAATAATACAATCCCTAATGATTTAGAGATATTCCAGCCAAAATATCTAAATAGATGGAAATGGGCATTCTTTCTTCCCTTCTTTCCTTCCTTCCTTTTTGAGTATGTACCGGATTACACACAGATCAGTCCTTCAGTCACAGCCTGAACTGGGTTTGCATGTGGTTGTCTGGTACCCACCTTCCAGTACATTGCTTACTTCTCAGCTCTGTTTCTTACCAGATGCTACAACAATTGCATTTGACTTTAGAACTCACTCACAATAGGATGAACTAAATAGGTATGTCCACTTCATTTGTCAGTAGAGTCGTATTTAAATTGTGTTAATAATAGATACAAGAAATCACACATATAATAATTGTTAGATATCTGTTTATAATATAGGCTAAGGGAAGCCTAAGAGAACTCTAATCTCAGATGGGAAGTTTTTAATATGCTTTTGGACTTTACACCTTTTACTGTAACTGTGAGTAATTAGAAAAACTGAGTAATTAGAGTTTCATACCTCACTTTATTCTTCTTTACCTGCTGTAGTAGGGCTAAGGCCCAAGACAAAGGAGCTAAAAAACCTAGAGCTTATCTCTTCTCTAAATAGACAGTCTATCCTCTGAACTTATGACTTTACACTCTATCAAAGTGAGCATTTATTTTTTATTTTTCTTGAGTATGCTAACAGATAAAAATTAATTCCACTATTTATCCGTGTGGATAATACATGCATTCTAATTGAATACTTACTTTGTATATTCTGAAAATTAAAAAAAATAATCCTCAAAATGGACTGATATAGGAATACCAACATTTCCTCAAAGCTACAGTTATTTACCTACTTGCAAAGCAGTAATTTTTTCCACTTTGAATATTTTCTGAAATGGCAACAAATTCTATACAACTCAAAAGTGATAAATCTGAAATAATATAAGAACACTGCAGATGTGCAAAAAATGTTCTTTGGAGTTTTTTGTTGTTATTGTTAAGAAAACGTAGGAAATGATCAGATGTGTACAGATGGCTTATTTATTATATAAAGAAATCATGCCAGAAACAATACAAAATCTTGGAATCAAAAGACTACCCTTATTTATAAAACATTTTACTCCCTTTACTATCACAAACACACTCTGTAATAAAATCTACTTTTTTTCACTTTAGTTACATAAAAAACACAGCCTAGGGAAAATATAGTAGAGTTTACATGCCAATGAGTTCAAATTGTGCAAAAAAAAAAAAAAGTAATTATACTTAGTAACTCTGACTTTTTATTGCATAGTTTACTAGTTCTAGGATCACTATATTTGTAGATAAACATACATGTGTCTGTATATTGCATATGTTTATGTATGTGTGTGTGATATATATATATGTATGTGTGTGTATATATATATATATATTTCCAGATTTAGTAAACACTTTACTCTAAATAAAGTATTTTCTGATTGGTCAGCAAAATCATATTCCCAGATTTAATTAAAGCCACAGAAATATTTAACTAAAATATCTGATCAGTCCACATCTTTAAGGTTCCTAAGTCTATGCTCAATGTCTAGCTTTATTTCTGGCCACATTAATTTAGTTAATAATCTACTTGGTCAGGTCCCTTATTTCAGTTTTGGGCCATGGATTCGCCATACTCCAGAACTGACTCTACCTCCATCAGAAAGAGAAGGAAATGTGTTGAGACCACATAAAGAGTTACCCAGTCTTTCTGTTTGCTGAGTTATGACTCACTGTTCTGCCTAATCTGTTGCTTCTTCAATGCTCTCCAAACTTTGCTTAACTTCTGACTTCTTTGTATATCCCAACTCTTCCTAAGAACTGATTTCCTGCTAAGCCTGATGCCAGATTCAATTGTGCCTCTCTTTTTTTTTTTTTTTTTTTAAGATTTTATTTATTTATTTGAGAGAGAGGCAGTGAGAGAGCATGAGCAAGGAGAAGGTCAGAGGGAGAAGCAGACTCCCCGTGGAGCTGGGAGCCTGATGCGGGACTCGATCCCGGATCTCTGGGATCATGACCTGAGCCGAAGGCAGTCGTCCAACCAACTGAGCCACCCAGGCATCCCGTGCCTCTCTTTTTATGCTCTGGGCAACAACCTTATCATTATAGTCGCTGTGACCCACAGTCTCCTCACGACTCACTCTGTTACCCCCTGGAAGTTTGACTCATCTGTCACAATATATTTGACTCAAAACTTCTACTTCAGGCCTGTTTTTGCCTGAAATCTCTAGACTTGTATGTCCAATAGCCATTGGACACCTTTGTTTGGATATCTAATAGGAATCACAATTTGACACTGGCAAAACAAAATTCCACTCCTGATTTCATCTTCTTCACATTATGCTCTTCCCCTCTGGCTTCACCATCTTATTGCCTACCCTGTTGCTGAAGCCAAAAACCTAGAAGTCATTCTTTATTCCTTTCTTTCCCTGCATGAAATTCTTTAGCAATCCCTGTCAGCTCAAACTTCAAAATATGTTCTGTGTCATCTACCTTTCTCTCACTAATGCTTTCATCCTAACACAAGTCAAAAACCCTTTATCAGTCAAACAGAGAGACTCAAGTATCATATGGTTTTACTTACTTGTGGTGCATAAGGAATAACACGGAGGACATTGGGAGATAGAGAGAAGTGAGATGGGGGAAATCAGAGGAGACAAACCATGAGAGACTGGACTCTGAAAAACAAACTGAGGGTTTTGGGGGGGAGGTGAGCTTGGTGGTGGGTATTATGGAGGGCACATATTGTATGGAGCACTGGGTGTGGTGCATAAGCAATGAATTTTGGAAAAATGAAAAAAATTAAATTAAATTAAATTTAACTTTAAAAAAACCTTTATCATGTGAGCACATAAATATCTTTCTTCTCAACTGGTTCTCTTGCTTCCTCTCTGATTCCTCTTCAATTTTATTCTTCATACTATATCAAGGATGGCCCCATTCTTTAAACCAAACTTTTATTTTCCTGGGTTTTAAGTTCTGAATGAAATCTAATCTTGTTGGCTTCAACTGCAAGGTCTGCTATGAGGTGACTTCTGTTTACCATTGTGCCATCTTTTCTTGCTACAATCCCATTACCATCTTCTCCTTCCCATTCCTTAAACATAAATTCTTACGAGGGCCCCCTTGATCTTTCATCTACAGTATCCCTTACCCAAACAACACATATCAGCTCTGAATTTTCTTCTTTATTTGTGACTCCTCTTTTGCCATAACCCAAATGTATACTCCATTAAGACCAGGGTATTAGATTGCTTATTTACTGCTTTATTCCTTGTCTCTTGAATAGCCTCAGGTGATAGTAAGTGTTAAATAACAGTATTTCAATCCCAAATTTTACTTTGAACTTGCCATAGTCCAGTAATAAAAGTGTGGTACTTCAAACCTATGCATTTTGTCTTGACAGCAATTTTTTACCAATCCAAGTTCTTAGAGTTGGCTTTACCCTATTATCACTTGGAGATTCTACAAAACACAGATGGTAGACCTCAACCCCAAGCTCTACATTTAATTGGTTTGGACATGTATCAGTATTTTGTAAAAACATCCATAGGTGACTCTACTGCTCAACTATAAATGAGAACCTATTATCTAAACACAGTTATCATTTATAAAGAGTTTAGGTTAAATGCCTAAAGTATATGGGTTTTTAAAAACCATGTAACCTAACCAATTTATCTCTACATAGCTGCTTTCCTTTTGTATTCTTGCTTTCCTTCTGTATTCAAGGTCTGTACATACCATTTCTTTTTGCTTACACATATCTTTATATACTACAAGATATTGACCTAATATTTCCTAGTTGGCACTAAGAATGGCATCTCACAATTTAATTGATCATACTGGTTAGTTGAAACTCTGATTCACAATGGAATATTTTCTTTTTTTTTAAAGACTTTATTTATTTATTTGACAGAGATATAGCGAGAGCAGGAACACAAGCAGGAAGAGTGGGAGAAGGAGAAGCAGGCTTCTTGTGGAGCTGGGAGCTTGAGGTGGGGCTCCATCCCAGAACCGTGGGATTATGACCTGAGCCGAAGGCAGATGCTTAACGACTGAGCCAGCCAGAAGCCCCCACAATGGAATATTTTCTTGACAAAAAATCAATTTAATTAACCTCCCTGTTAATTCTTTTATAAATATCAGTCCAAAAGAAGTACAGTTTGAATATTCAACAACAGTAGGAAACTTAAATTCTCTTATAACCTTAAGAAAATTAAATTTTTAATACAAACAAAGAAACCAATCAGACAAACAATATTATCCACAAAGAAGACTCCAGAGTAGGTGGCTTCACAAGAAAATTTTACCAAACACTTGTGAATAAGTTAATATCAATCTTATTAAACTCTTCCAGAGAATGGAAAGGGAAAATTTACCAGCTTGTCTTATTACTTGTTTATTTTCTTATAGAATTGGACAAAGAAGTCATAGGAAATGATACAGATCATTTTACTCAAAATAGTAGATGAAAAATCCCATACTAAGTACTAATCAAAATTGGCAAAGGCCTAGAGCTCTACTTTTTCACCCAAAATTTCAAATACCAACATGAATATTTTTCATCTGCTTTCTCTTAATATATTAGCTTTACATGGGTAGACCTAGACATGGGTTTAGTGAGAAGGTTCAGAAGTCTGTTTGTATCAGGTACTGTACTAACATGTGTTAACATTAAATCAGTGGAGCCAAAGGAAAAAAAAGAATGAAAAGGGAGAAAGAAAGTGAGGAGATGCTTCAGTGACTGAAAGTTCAGGGGCAGCAATTGTATCCAGTGCTGCGGTGCAATGATCAAGTAGCAGAGATATCCAAGTCAAATTAAATACATTACAAGCTGTGTTTAAGACCAGGAAACAGAAATTCAGATATGAAATGATGATATAGGGGGTGCAGGAAAAGCAGGGGTAGCCAACATGTGCGTCCAAAAAGCCACTCAGCCAACATGTGAGTCCAAAAAGCCAACATGTGGATAAGTGTTAAGAATTTGGCTGGGCTGCTCTTTCTTCCATTCCTCCCATACAGGCTTTCAACCCCAGACTTAAAAGGTATTGCTATTGGCATCCACAGGGATTGCAGGTAACAAATTCAGGGTTTAGAAACCAAACCGATGAGCTGGTTCTTGTGTTAGTCCTTGAATTCCTCTACATTCCATAGTCAGTGATTATGATCTCTAGTCAACCTACTAGACACAAATGATGTTGGATGGGAATGAGTGAATAGCACAGTTAAACTGCCCCCAGTTGATAGATTCAAAACCACTCAAATAGTTCAAAACAGTTCCCCTACGAAGCTTGGGTCTAGAAGGGATGAAATGACATCATAGGCAACCTCATGATCAAAGAGAACTTGTATTATAATTTATATATTTTATTCTTATAATTTGCACAATTATTCCCTCTAAATTGAAAACTTCAATACAGATGGAAAGTTGGACAGATATACATCTATAAATATACTAATATGCTTCATATTAGTATATAATAATATATAATTACATATAGCATTTTCTGGTGAACTATTGCCCTGAAATTGGTACTGAATTATAGTTTGAGTAACATTAAACAGTAAATTGACTTTAAATTATCTTCAGAAAAAAAACCTGAAAATGTGTATAAATGTGCATTTTGCATTTCTCTTAGGTTTTTCACCAAGTTTATGTTTTCAAAATTATTTTAACAGAAAAATTATCTACCTGATATCAGTATATCAAAGGCTACATAGGGAATTGCTAATCGTAAAAGTAAGTAAGTAAATAAATGCTTACTAGGTGATACTACGAGTTATTTTTCATCTATATGTATTCAACTGTTTATTTCCTGACTATTCAACAATTTTTAACATGTCTCTCTTAAACAATAGCACTATGTCTCCAACTAGCACAGTGAAAAAACATTGTATTTAGAAAAGAAACTAATTTCCTAGTTAAATAAATGCAAAAGCAGACCTGCTGCATTCTCACATTTATTTTATTTTTACTGCTTTCCTATCACTTGGAAATAGGTGAACCAATTTAAACTAAATTTGAATTAAAAAATAAAGCACTCCTGGGCTGAATTCCCATGTGCTGAGTTTCTGTCTCAGAGTCTGTTTTACAGCTGAGTTACAAATACTGAAGGAAATTTATAATGGAACCTGGGACAGCCTCATTTTGTAATGGGAAGTAGTGGTCACCAGAAATGAGGGAATATATTGTGCGTAGATATCAACCTTTTTACCTTTCTAAAATGGTGAGTCCACAGTTTAAAAATCAATATCCATATATTTTGTTTCACATACCACTTTGTCATAACACAATATCTTTCCCTGCTGAGGTGGAAAAGGGTCTAGTTTAGTAATAAAAAAGAGGTGGAATTAAAGTAATAAAAAAGAGGAGGAATTGTTAAGTAATTTATAGCTTTTCCTAAAAATAAATTGAATCCTATTACCTATAAAGTACTTAGAAATACGAGGAAAGAGAAAAGAGACCAAGAGATTGAATGTTTGCAAACTCAAAAAGTAAGAAATGCAAAAACCCAAAGTTTTGAATCTTTATCTAGGCCAAGTATATCAAAGGCAAAGTATAATTTAAATATCTTTAAATCATCAGGATATCCCAGGTGTATGTATTTTAGTCAGATTTTTAAATATGTTGTCACAAAGTATATTGACACATATCTATAAGAAATCATTTTTCTTGATAAAACAAAAATGCTATGATATAGGCTAAGCATAATTAAAGTAGTTTCAATATTAAAAGACACAAACATTATAACATCTGTTAGTGTTCATTTCATTCATCAGTTATTAAACACCTGCCAAAACACAGGCATCATCCCAAATATATTAATCCAAGATGTATATCTGAATCTAGATATTTTCTCTTATGATATTATCACCAATTAACTCTTCACCTTTGGTAACACTCAACTTCTTCATGGTAATTTTATATCTTTATAGGTTTAAATTATTGGTATAGTTGTGCCTTGGTTTTTACATTTTCTATAATCCAGTAAATTACCAACTTTTCTCCTCTTCTTAATGATAATTATGGGAAATAAATGAAAAACTCTTCTCCAGTATTCCACAAAACAGTATTTCATAAAAATGAATTTCTAAATCCCCAAGCAATCAAAACTAATGTTGTTTGACATTGGTGATTGAATTTATGTCTAATATGATAATAGTTGTTGCATGTTCTCATTAAGACTTGTCATTTTATGTAATCAGGTTTAAAATATGTCTTTAACTTGACCAGGTGATTGATTTTGCATTGGACAATGGCTTTCTGTGACATTAAACTTTACCTCAAAATCCATTCGAGCATTTAGTTATGTAGTGAAATAAGCTTCAATTGTATTATGAAAAGAATCCTGATTAATATAAAAGAGAAACACAGGGAAAAACATACTATTTTTCAAAATCTCTTTTGATTTCAGTGATCATAAAACCAAAATCATCCAGATGGATTAGCTTTTCATAGTCTTATGTATATTTACTTAATTTTTTACTCTCTGGAGGGAAAGAGAAATAATGTTCAAAACTGCCCTTCACGGGGGCACAGTTCTTTGTTTTTTCATACTAATGCATAAACTGAGTTATTTTTAGGAAGTAGTATGAGTCCCCCTAACATGAAAGCATGTATCTTTTAAAACAAATTTTCTCAGAATATGTTAATGTGAAGAAAAGTCCTGACTGGAGTCTTCTATCAATTTGCTTGAAATAGTCGAAACGCCTTCACTTGCTTCAGTCCTTGGTGAAATTGTGAAATGAAGACTTACTGATACAACACACATTGTATGTGTGTAAGTATGTAAGTATGTATTATGTATTTATGAGAGAGAGTGTGCTCGTGTAGGGGGAGGAGCAGAGGGAGAGAGAAAGAATCTTAAGCAGGGTCCATGCCCAGCGTAGAACCCAATGTGGGGCTTGATCTCACAACCCTGAGATCATGACCTGAGCCAAAATCAAGAGTCAGACACTTAACTGAGCCATGGAGGCACCCCAAATATCACACATATTTTAAAAACAGTTGATTTTGTTTCATTCTTATAATGTATTCCATTTCATTCGAGACATGAAAATAACTAAACTCTACAGATTAAAATTAGTATTAGGGTACACATTTATTTGCACAATTCTGATAATTCTGATTTTTCTCTTATATTCTAATATTTTTTCTTAAAGTTGCAGTGTACTTGGCACACAATGTTGCATTAGTTTCAGGTGTACAACATAGTGACTCGACTTCCCTATACATAATGTTATGCTCACTAATGACGTGGATGGAGCTAGAGTGTATTATGCTAAGTGAAATGTCAGTCAGAGAAGGACAAATATAATTTCACCCATATGTGGACTTTAAGAAACAAAACAGATGAATATAGGGGAGGGGAAAAAAAAGAGAGGGAGGCAAACCGTAAAAGACTCTTAACTACAAAGAACAAACTGAGAGCTGCTGGAAGGGAGGTGGGCAGGGGGGTGGGCTAAATGGGTAATGAGTATTAAGGAGGGCACTTTGGATGAGCACTGGGTTTTATATGTAAGTGATGATTTACTAAATTCTACTCCTGAAACCAATGTTAAACTATATGCTAGAATTTAAATAAAAGCTTTAAAAAAATTTTTTTAAAGGTTTTGTTTTTAAAAGAGTATATAACAAGGACATTTATTTTTCCAGTATCTAAGTGCCTATAACCAATACCTAAGTAGAGATTGTATTTTTACATTTAATATATGTTTAAATATTAATAAGATCTAGTTATATTTTGTAGTCTTATTTAAATTAATTGATCTATTTAACAAATATTCATTAAGCACTACCTCTTTTTAAAATTTTTCAGTGCTCCAAGATTCATTGTTTATGCAATACCTCTTGTAACAAGTATTCATTGAACTCTACTTCTTTGTGTTGTACAATATATGCAGCCAATGGTTTCATGACACTTACATGCTAATGGTAGAGATGAGCATCAATTAAATAATCACATGTATAAATATAGCAGTGGATGCTTTGCAGCAGAAGAGTGAATTGACACATGCAATACAGAAATATGACTTCATCTTGGATGCAGAAATGACATAAAAGCTGAGACCTGAATGATGCACCTACTAGATGAAGGCAGAGGGGTAAATATATAAGGTAAAGTAAAATAGCATTTGAAAATTCCCTGAGGCTAAAAGAAGCATAAAATTGTTCAGAAACTTAAAAAGGCCAGAGGCGTTATATGCCGTGGTAAGATTATTTTTTTCCTTGTCTCAAAAGTAATTTGAGGCACTGAGTATAACACAATTAGTGGACGAAAGAACAGTACTAACTTGCTCAGTGTTTTGTTTTGTTTCGACATCAGGTAAAAAGACCCCCTTAAACTAATCCCCATACTATTCACTAATTAATAGAAGATTCTGAGTATAAAATTGATGAAGTATTATAACTAAGACTCAAAACGAAGGTAAGAGTCAACAACTGAGAATATCCAGTAAAAACTGCTTGAACTTCAGCTATAACAAATTAATCTTCTATACAAAGAAATACTGTGGCTCATTTATGGATAACCTTGTCCCATTGAGAATATGCATCCTGGTCTCTCCTGATACCACTGAAATCAGCTTATGGCAAGGCTATCTCTCCCTTGACTGGAAGATGGTCTTGGGGACCATCAAGCTATGAGACTAGATCTTATTTTCCTTATCCTCTTTAAGATCTCTCCTTAAGATCTCCTTAAGACCATCTGACAGATGAAAGAGAATGAGACCTACCCTCATCTAAAAGCAAGGTCCTTCTGACCCATTACTGACTCTCCTTTATGAGCTGAAGGATGAAAAAAGAAATAGAATAAAAAGCAAGCTTGCTTTCCTGAGCTTGCATATATGTGGGGTTTTTTTTTGCATATATGTGTTTTTTTATCTTCAGCACCAATCAAAAGTAAAAGAACCTAAGATTGACCAAGAAACAGCTCTAAAACTTGAGTGACAGTTTTCAGAACCAACTGCAAATCATATCTGTATTTTTAAAAAATGGCTCAGACAGCGGGAAGTGGGAAAATTGGAAGAGAGCACAAGAATATGCAGCAAGAATACTTCAGAGGCCATAGGAGTTGTCTGACAGCTTTGATTAGAGAAAGAGAGAAACAGGCAGTGAAAGTACATGTTTTATTCTGGGTATTCTGAATCTGAAATGGCTTTAAGCATATAAGTGGAAATGCCAAATAGGTAGTTGCTTGTATGAAGTTCAGGGAATCATTTGGAACAAATGTGAATTTGCAGGTCATTAACATCCAGATGACCCCATTTTTTCCATACCACAGATTCATTCTCGATGCAATACAAGTGTTAGAATGCAGAAATTTCCCACTTTTATATGAGAAACCATAAGCATAAAAACATAGACATAGACACACAGAAATACAAAAAGTGTCTTAGACACTGTAAGTGATCTAAAAAATCCCACTAAAACAGACCTCCACTTGTCTTAATCTATACACACTGGTTGATAAACTATGGAAAAGAAGTATTTATTTTCACAGTATTCATATTAATAATGAAGAATGCTGAGAAGTACTGAGCTATTTAGAGTGTAACTGTGACTTTTAATTTAGAAGTACTAAATACATTTCATTCACTATGCAAAGCAAGGAGAGCCTAGAAAATGCAGGTTTACTTGTACTTTTCTTTAAAAAGGCATTTATTCTATTTTTACCCAAATGTTTATCCATGTCATACTCAGTTAATTGATTAAAGGGGAATTTTTATACATATCAAGCCAGTAAGTCTGAAATACTTTGAAAATAATTTCTATGTAATTTTCTGTCTTCTCTTATTCCTCCAGAATGAGTGACCTACTTCTGCAACACTGATTTTATCATGTAAAATAGAAGAAAAATAAAATCTGATACATGTTATCACTACTTTGACCTTAGATGAGCTAATTTAGGATAAATGTAATATATAGTATGCAGACCATCATCATTCATAGACTTTTAAAACTATAAGATTGGAGGAATCTGTGGCTAGTTTTCTCTTTAATCAGTCTTCAGACTCTCTAAAAATTACTGTCTGCAAAAATCACCAAAGTCTTGTTTTCCCCTAGATCAGTCTTTGAGTGTCATGATACATGGACTTATTTGCAAATATGACTAGAGTCTTCCCCTATTAGCTTCTCCCAAAAGTCATTATTGCACCATTAGCTGCCTATGATTGAAGGTTATTGCAGCTGAAATGATTACTGAATTAATGAAATAAATCACTAGTGGAATTTTAAAATTTAACACACAAGTCATTTTTACATTTAACACACAAACTTTATTTCCTCAGTTTAAGTCAGGAAACCAGCAATTACTTGGGAGAAGATGTTGGATTATAAATCCAAGTATTTAATCAATTAGATCAAATAGATACTAATATCCAGCCTTGTAAATAGTCAATGTGATCCAATCTGAAATACAGGGACAAATAACCCCTTAATCTACTTAGGACAAAGTAACTTATAAAAACTATGGCATGGAATTTATCAGATCTTATTTTTTCTATCAGTTTAAATAAAATAAGTTTTCAGCTTATTTTCAGCTTTCTATTTTTCTGCCTTTTTATTAGAATATCATCCCAAATGATCTGTCTGGTCCCATGTTTGGCAAATATGGAGGATAACTGGGATGGTTCTATTTCCCGGTGCAATTGCTTCAAAAATGCCATACACCACGGTGCCTGGCAAGAGATGTATATTTGGTATTCCAGGGTAGGAAAAAAAAAGGATTCATTAATGGTTCACACCAATGCCACCAGGTAGCTCAGCATTTTCTTTTCAAATGTGGACTGTCTAAGGGAGTTCATTAAATGCATTCTCAAATCACATGTTTAGAGCTAAGGAATGTATCAAGAAAAGAAGAGTGGCAGGAGACACAAACAGGAAATAGACAAGTTTTGTCAGCACGCATTTGGGACTGTCTAGAGCAGGGACACATAGAACCTGGGGTTGTGACTATTAACAGACATTTAGTCAGGAAAATATCCTTCACTGATGTCCAATTTCATTTACTCTAAACTGTGTTTACGATAACACCTTTTCTTTCTTTCTTTCTTTCTTTCTTGAGAGTGGAAAAGAGTGTGCACACATGCACAGGAGTGGGAAAGGGGCAGAGGGAGAGGGAGAATCTTAAGCATCCTCTATGTTCAGCACAGAGCCTAACACAGGGCTCAATCTCACAACCCTAAGATCAACCTGAGCCAAAATCAGGAATCTGATGCTTAAATGATTGAGCCACCCAGGTGTTTTGAAAATTATTTTAATATTTTATTTCTTGTTTGGATCTCATGGTACCTGAAATATGAGAATTTAGATACATATCTGGCTGTGTGTATTAAGGAAATACTATATACTAGAAATTGCAAGGACTGCTGATACTACAAAAATAAAAAAGAAAATCCCTACCCTCAAGAAATCACAATCTAAAAATGAAGGTAAAGAATAACTGGAATAGGGGATCCTGGGTAGCTCAGTTAGTTTATTGGCCAACTCTCAATTTTGGGTCAGGTCATGATCTCAGGGTCCTGGACAGAGCCCCATGTCAGGCTCAGCAGGGAGTCTCCTTGAGGATTATCCCTCTCCCTCTGCTCCTCCCCCTGCCTACACATTCTCTTTCTTTCTATCTCTCTCACACTCAAATAAATAAATCTTAAGAAGAAGGAGAAGGAGAAGGTGAGGAGAAGGAGAAGGAGAAGGAGAACTGGAATAGAATTGAGACAACAATGTACAGTGTGGGACCAGGGAGCATAGGAAGCTCTGGAAGCCCCTCAGAGAGGCCTTGTCCCGGAAAGGTGTCACATGAGATTAATTTATATGCATATGAGAAACATTTCCTTTAGAGCAAAATGATTTGCTCATTGTCCTCAAGCCATCTAATTAACCATTATTTATCACTGATCCTGATTTGCTATGAAGGGTGTGAAATTTGGAGCCTTATTCTTTTGTGTGTGTGTGTGTGTGAGTTGTATTATTTACCTAATGTTATATAACAAATTACCCTAAAGCATAGTTACTTAAAACAACAAACAATTATCCCACACATTTTCTGTAGGTCAGGAAGCTGGGAATGACTTGGTTGGTTGGTTCTGGCTTGAAATCTCTCATGAGGTTTTGGTTAAGCTAACAGCTAGGGCTACAGTTGTTTACTGAATAGAGAACCTCTTCTAAATGCACTATGTGTCTGTTGTCAGAGAAATTTAGTTATTACCAACCCTCTTCATAGGACTTCTCATGGTCTGGTACCTTTTTTCCTCCACACTGAGTGATCTAAAAGAGAAAATGAGAGGGCACATCACACAATGGTGGGATAGGATGACACAAACATATGACTACTGAGACGTGTAAATCGCTGGGAGCCATCTTGGAAGTGGCTAACAAACCAAATTCTTTAATACCACAAAGCCTCAAAGTCTAATTCAAACAGACTGTGACACAAGCATATCTTGAAAGCTTTTTTATTTTAAAACTATGGATTTTGATCTAAAACATCTAAAACTATGGATATGATCTAGTTATCATCAGATTCCTAGGGCAGTAAGAGAAAGTAAATAAAGCCTCACATTTAGTCTGAAATAGTACTGGTGTGTTTTTATCATTTACCTTCACCTTTGCTTAGTTATTTATACTTTGCCTGCTCCAAATGAATTCCAGACACAAATTTATCTCAAAAAGCAACTTTTGTACTCTCACACTTGATGACCTCTTATTCCTCCAAATAACTTAATATTCTAGCTCTGAAGATAATAAATTTAGTTATAAAATGATATATTCAAGAAAAATATATTTAGATATTTCAGGAAGAATGATTTTACTATTGAAACTCAAAATAAATTCTTGCAATAAATGCAAGCCCAGTTGCAAACATAGAAAACCATCATCTGAAAGATTCAGAGTAAGTCAATTCAGTTTAATTTGTTGCACTTTATGGAATTTTTAGAGATCTCTCAAGATTTTATTGGTGTGACCCATATTATTTCTGAAGACTGACAAAAAATATTGTTAAGAAAGTACTTAAGAGAGATAGAGAATATAGATACATAATATGGTCTCACGGTTGTATTAAGTAAATCAATAATTCAATTCATTACATTTCTGAATATTTTTAAAAGAAGTAAATAATCAGGAAAATTAAACTAGAACATTTTTATCATAAGCTCCATTAGAATGAGATATAATTATATTTCAAAGGACTTTACTCAAAATAATACTGTTCTGAATTATTTCAAAATAAGCTATTAATTATAATGTATAGTTCTACTTGTTATTCTAAATGCTGGACAATTTTAGCAGTAGTTTTCTAGCAAAGGACATTTACTGAAACCTCTGCTTCACTAAGTCATTTTAAAACATTACATTTTAGAACCTATTTCCTCCTACAGCTTTTTGAGATTTGTAGTAAATGTTCAATCTTGCGTACTATTTTATAGCTGCAATCTATGAAACCAGTGATAATATGGGATTTCAAATATGGATAGCAAATGTCAGTAGGACACTATATAAAATCATGAACTAAAACATAAAAGGTTACTTAAGTTACATATAAAACATCACTTTAGTGTTACATTGCAAATGTTACTTACACACCATGCAGTGTTTAAGAATAGAAAAAAAGTGGTGTTTTTTAAAAGAAAATAATATATATCTAAACACATAAGGAAACTTTTAACTGTTGTGTTAAATTTATTTTCAGGATGCCAGGTATTTTAAACGAGTATTATTTCTTAAGGAAGAAAAGCCACTCCACTCAACTGTATAAAGACACAAAGAGAAAATGTTTCCTCCCATAAAACTAGGGGAAGTAGTTTTGTCCCACAAAAAAGGGGGAAGTAGTGGTTGTTATAACAACGATGGCAGGAGAACACATAGTAAGGAAGGGACTAGTTGCCTTCTTTTGCAAACATAGACCCTGACTGTCCTGTCCAAGGTCATGGACACCTTCAGGTATAGCATTTTTTTAAGGATGCAACCATCCTTCATTTTCTCCTAATATGAAGTTGTAGTTCACCATGTCAGTCTTAAATAATGTTGAAAGCTGAATACACCAATGTGTTCTGGTTGAATTTTTTTTAATTATGCAAATCAATACACATATAATTAAAAAAATGGTAAAAAGTTGTTTATTAAGTCACTCAGTCTCCATTCAATTTTAAAACAATTTATCCTAGTAATGGATAACTGTATTAGCAATTTATGAAACATATCCATGTATATATTATTTTACTTTTTCAATAGTAATTTAACATATACTGAGCAATTACTACGTGTTAGGTAGACATCGGCTTTCAGTGCTTTGTATGAGATGGCCCTCTTAATCCTCACATCAACCAACCCTCAATTAGAAAGGAGGAATCATAAACACTGAGAGTGGAAACTCAGTAAGGTCACAGTGCTAGTGATGGGGGAGCTGGGAGCTGTAGTTCAAACCCAGGAAGACTGACTCTGTCCATGCTCCTACCATTTCAACATATAAAAATATAAGACTAACCAGAAGAAATTTTAGTTATATTGTTATTCCCACTTGAAAAATAAGGAATGTGTTACTTTAATGGATAAAATGTAATGGCTAGTAAGTAGAGGAATGCAGACTTTAATCCCAATTTCCTGCCACATTTTCCATTCAATTATAGGAGCTCATATTTAGGGGAAACATACACAAAAGCAACCAACTATAATGCAATGCAATCAGTGATATAAGAGAAGTTCATACAAGGTGCTACTAGATTTAAAAGAAATGAGATTACCTCTTCTGGGAATCAGGGACATATTTTACCTATGTGGCCACTTGCAAGTTCAAGGAAAGTAGATATGTAACAAAACATGAGACAATTTGAGGGACTTTAAAAAAAAAAACATCTTCCACTCTGTCCCATTGTGGTACTTTAAAATGCTTTTATTTTTTGAATTTTTTAAATTTATTATTTTTTAAAGATTTTGTTTATTTATTTGCCAGAGAGAGAGAGAGTGAGAGAGTGAGCCCACACAAGCAGGGGGAGCGGCAGGCTGAGGG
This sequence comes from Mellivora capensis, assembly GCA_004024625.1. Classification (NCBI taxonomy): domain Eukaryota; kingdom Metazoa; phylum Chordata; class Mammalia; order Carnivora; family Mustelidae; genus Mellivora; species Mellivora capensis. The sequence goes on along the minus strand of PISX010016801.1, from coordinate 16,632 downwards.
AGAGATAGAAGCAGGCTCCCTGCTTGGAGGGAGCCCCCCGCCAACCCGCCCATGCAGGGCTTGATCCCAAAACCCTAGGATCATGACCTGAGATAAACACAGAGGCTTAACTGACTGTCACCTCGGTGTCCCTCAAAATGCTTTTAAACAATCATTCTTTTAAATAGCTAACAGCAAAAACTCCATAAGGTCCATATATGACACATTTCTTGGGGAGAAGAAAAGTTATAAAAACTTATATTTAATAATAATAACCATCATCATTAAACTCTTATTATGAACAAGGTACTATTTTATGTACCTCATAGATATTATATTTTCCTTAAGCCTCAAAACAATTTGTATTATAGCCATATAATTACCTCATTCTACAGATGAAGAAACTAAGACAAACCCTTCCCAGGGCCTGGTTGCCTTGGTAAACTTCTCCAGGCTCCTTTGAGGAAGACTAGGGAGAAACTCACTGTATGTATCATAGTGTTCTAGTGAATTCTGTCCTCCAAAATAGGTAGTCTTGTCTTTATTGAAGGTTCATGGGTTCATAAATTGCCTCAAGTCTAAAAAATGACTGAAGTCCCATAATTCTCAGTTCTTGCAATCTCAGATCTGCTCTTTAATTTGCCATATGGGGAGTGTAAGGATTATGTAAATTAGGTAAGATCTTAGAAATATATTGATTTCATACTTAAGAATCCCAAGAACAAGGAGGGCCTAGGTGGCTCAGTTGGTTAAGTATCTGACTCTTGATTTTAGCTCAGGTCATGATCTCAAGGTCAGAAGACTGAGCCATCATTGGGCTCTGGGCTCAGTGTAGAGTTTACTTGAGATTCTCTCTCTCTCCCTCTGAACCCACCCCCACTTATGCACTCTAAATAAATACATAAATAAATAAAATCTTTAAAAAAAAAAACCCAGGAACAATTAACCCTACTTTGGGGTTAATTAGTCCAACTGAATTTTAATTACCTTGCATGCTGTGACCTATTATAGTAGTCATTTCCATTTTTGTCACCTCCTGATTTTAGCTTCATATGAGCCTTTCATCTTATCTCAGACCAGTAATCAATTCAACATTTTCTAGAAGATTTCTTGCCCACCCCAGGACCAATTTTGTTTGCAAGACACAAGCAATGGTACTTGGGCTAAAATAAGCCCAATCATGGGGGCAATTAACAGATTCAAAAATGACATAACAGGGGTAAAAATGACATAAAAAACATACATCAAAAGGAGTAGCTCTGGGGTAGCCAAGTGGTAGGATCCAATCCGTAGCCTAGTTCACACTCTGACGTTGGTTGAATCATGCCAACCATTTTTGTCTTTATCACTTCCTTAGAGAATAAGTTTGATTGATCAAACTCAGGTCACAAGCTTACTCCTTGATCAAGGGAGTACAGAGCTCCTTAAGTGACTAAGATATCAGTCAGTGAGGTTTGGGATAAGAGGGTCAATGAGATAATTGCTGCAACAAAAACTGAGAATCTACAGCTAAAAGAAGGAGAGATGGAAGATGTGCAAGCAAGCTAAGGATGACTTCCACTTTGAGTCAGTAAGATTGCAATAGACTTTAAATAGTAAGAAGCAATTGCTATCTCATCTCGGGTCTGTTCCTGACCAAAAGTCTCAGGGACCCAAACTTTTAATATTTTTTTTAAAGAAAAGAAGGAAAAAAGTCCTTAATATACTAAATGTTAACTGCTGTTCTCTAAGTGTTGTTTCTATAGATATTTTGAATCACATGCTTACACTTTTTTTGGTATTTTCTAATGATTCTACAATAAATATTTACTACTTTTATAATAAGTAAAACATTTTTTTAAAGATCAGGGGACTTCCACTATTTTGCAGAACAGATAAACTGCTGCTGCATTTAGCTTTCTGCCATTAACAACCATAAAATACAGGAGGCAAGCATTTTCAGGAATTGGTCAACAGATAGTGCAGGACTGTTACTCTTTTTCTTTTTATTGAAGCACCTTTGGCACACAATGTTACATTAGTCTCAGGTGTAAAACACAGTGCTCAACAACTCTACATTTTGCTATGTTCAGGGGAACACATGAACTGAATTCCACATTTCCTCTGGTACTCTGTTTTGAGGTAATTTATAAACTGCAGTGCAGGAATATTCATCGCAAGGAAAGCATGATGCTCTCACTGAGCCAAGGAAGCAGAATTGGATTTGGGGGCTACTGATGTGACTGGAATGTACAGATCAGGGTACTCATGATTAAGGAATTTGTACTGGGGATCCCCATGGTCTTGTTGGAAGGTTGGACTATGTGACAAGGCTTTGTAAGGAGGAAGTACCATGGGTGTGAGAGTTAAAGAAAATTCCAGAAATCATTCCGTGCTTGGAGAGCGTGGAGTTCTAGCCTACCAAGACTGGAGAAATGTTACTAAACACCTTGAACAATTGGTAGAAATCTCAGAAAAATCACACTGTAGGAGTGCAGTTTAATGCTCTAGATTAAGAACCAAGCCCTAAAACTGGAAGAACAAAAACATATCATCTAAAACCAACCCTGACAGAACCAATCAGATCCATTAGAAATGTAACTTCTTGCCAGAACAAATCTCAGCACCATTTAGGGAAAGATAGTATAGCCCAGATTACTACAAGGTAGTATCCACAACTTCACAACATACAATAAAAATTACTTAGGCATAAAAAGATTCTGCAAGGGTGTCCGGGTGGCTTAGTGGATTAAAACCTCTGCCTTTAGCTCAGGTCATGATCCCAGGATCCTGGGATCGAGACCTGAGTCGGGCTCTCTGCTTGGTGGGGAGCCTGCTTCCTCCTCCTTCTCTGCCTGCCTCTCTGCCTAGTTGTGATCTCTATCTGTCAAATAAATAAATAAAATCTTTAAAAAAAATACTTTAAAAGGGGCACCTGGGTGGCTCAGTGGGTTAAGCCTCTGCCTTCAGCTCAGGTCATGATCTCAGGGTTCTGGGACCAAGCCCCATATTGGGCTCTCTGCTCAGCAGGGAGCCTGCTTCCCCCCACTCTCTGATCCTGCCCATTTTGATCTCTCTCTCTTGTCAAATAAATAAATAAAGTCTTTAAACATTTTTTTAAAAAATACTTTAAAAAAAAAGAAACAGCAAAAATGCAACCCATATTTAAGAAAAAACAGTTAACAGAAATAGGAAACGACCTCAAGATGACTGAAATGTTGGAATATGGGAACTCTTTAAAACATATAAATATATTCAAGGATGTGAAGGAAAAGATGAACATAGATGGGAAACTCAGCAGAGAACTAAAAATGATAAAAAATGATAAAAAGAAGAAACCAAAAGGACATTCTAGAAACAGAAAAGTGAAATATTTGAGATAAGAAAATTACTAAATGGTGTTAATAGCATCTAGGAGTTGAATGGGGAATCTAAAAACAGACAGACATTGAGAGTTAATTTATTTTCTACAAAGGCATCAAATTCAATGGAGGATATGAATGTCTTTAAACAAATGCTGCTGAAACAACTTGACACATATAAGGGGAAAAGTGAGCCTCCACTCTTACCTCACAAAACTCCAAGACTAATTTGTAATGAATCACAGATTAAAACAAAATTATAAAGATTAGAACTAAAATTATAAAGCTACTAGAAGAAATTTTAGGGGGATATAGTTGAGGACTTGGGTAGGCAAAATTTCTGAGTGAGAACACCAAAAGTACTGATCATAAAAGAAAAAAATTAAATTAACTTCAAACTTAGAGTGGCCTTCACATTGTATGACACCTAAGAAAATGACAATGGTAGCCACATTTTGGGAAAAAAATAGTTGTAATATATGTATAATTCCAACTAATGATGCTTAAGGAGAAGCAAAAATAATTTATGGCAATAAAAATTAGAAAAATGATTATCTATAGAAAGTAGAAATGGGTTAGAATGGAAATGAGGGTACTCTTTGTGGCACTGAAAATGTTTTTATGTCTTAACTGAGATTTTAGCTATACTGCTATAAAATTTGTCAAAAACTTATTAAATTATATTCTTAAGATGTGCATGTCAGGGCATCTGTGTGGCTCAGTGGGTTAAGCCTCTGCCTTAGGCTCAGGTCATGATCTCAGGGTCCTGGGATCGAGCCCCACATTGGGCTCTCTGCTCAGCGGGGATCCTGCTTCCCCCTCTCTCTCTCTGCCTGCCTCTCTGCCTACTTTTGATCTCTCTCTCTCTGTCAAATAAATAAATAAATAAATAGGTGTGCATGTTACCATATGCACATTTTACTCCAATAAAATTTTGAAAATTATTTTTAAAAATAGCTAATTATTTCTTTTAATAGTCTCTTTTTAAAATTTTTTTATTATGTTATTTCTGAGTTGTTGGTTATGTGCCATACTCTACACCAGGAGTTCCTAACTGGGGACAATTTTATCCCCCAGGAATCATTTAACAATCTGGAGACAGATTTTATTGTCATTACCAGGTGGGGTGCTACTGGGAACTAGTGGATGGAAACCAGAGATGCTGCTGGTTTACATAGGATACACAGGACAGGTTCCACAGCAAAGAACTGTTTGGCCCAAAATGTCAGTAGTGCAGAGGCTGAGATATCCTGCTTTCCACCAAGCAGTTTAAATGCATTACTTCATTCATAAAGTGTTCTTAAAAAATGATAGGTTAAGGTTAATTGGTTATTTTGGTCAATCGTATGTAGATATTCTAAGAACATATCAGCATTACAATGTTGCACAGTAGGCAAGAGAGATCTAGAATACAGGAGAATGAATCATTTTTGGTTGATTCTAATCTTTGTCTCAGCATAGAACAAATCTTCCAAACTCAATGTTATTCATAAATGATCCAATAAGTAGACTTTAAAGAAAGGAGTATTCCAGGTGTAGGACTAATATTTTTTAAGTTTATTTGAGTATAGTTGGCATGGAACATTACATTAATTTCAGGTGTACAACATAGTGATTCAACTCAGTTTATACATTATGCTATGTTCACCACAAGCATAGTGACCAACTGTCCCCATACATCAGCATTACACATTCTTTATACTTATTCTGGTGACTGACTTACTCATTCCATAACTGGAAGCCTGTTTCTCTCACTCTCCTTCACCCATTTTGCCCAACCCCCAATCTTCTGGCAACCATTAGTTTGTTCTCTGTAATTATAGGTCTGATTCTCTTTATTATTTAAAAATAACAAATTGCTTGCTTATTCATTTGTTTTGTTTTGTTTTGTTTTAGGTTCTACTTATGAGTGAAATCATAGGGTAATTGTCTTTCTTAGTCTCACTTACTTCCTCTAGGTGCATCCATGTTTGTCTCAAATGGCACAAGCTCATCCCTTTTTTATGACTGTGTAATATTCTAGGGGTGTGTGTGTGTGTGTGTGTGTGTGTGTGTGTGTGTGTGTTTTCATGCATGCCTGTGTGTGTACCTCATATTCCTTATCCATTTATCTATTAATGGGTATTTCCATATCTTGCTTCCATATCTTGGCTATTGCAAATAATGCTGAAATTAAACATAGGGGTACACGCATATTTTTGGATTAGTGTTTTTGTTTTCTTTGGGTAAATATCCAATAGTGGAATTATTATTTTCTTAATTTTTTTAAAGATTTTATTTATTTATTTGTCAGAGAGATAGAGAGAGTACAGGCAGGCAGAATGGCAGGCAGAGGCGGAGCAAGGAGCCTGATGTGGGACTCGATCCCAGGATGCTGGGATCAGGACATGAGCCAAAGGCAGCCGCTTAACTGAAAGAGCCACCCAGGCATCCCCAATCGTGGAATTATTATTATAGTATTTCTATTTTTAAATTCCTGAGGACCTCCATATTGTCTTCCACAGTGGCTGGACCAATTACATTCCCACCCATAGTGCACAATGGTTACTTTTTCTCCACATCCTCATCAACACTTGCTATTTCTTGTTTTTGATTTTAGCCATTCTAACAGGTGTATACGGTGGTATCTCACTATAGTTTGATTTGCATTTCCCTGATGAATAGTGATATTGAGCATCTATTCATGTATCTCTTGGCCATCTAACAGATGTTGGCCATCTATATGTCTTCTTTGGAAAAATGTCTACTCAGTTCTTCTGCCGACTTTTTAATCAGATTGTCTGGGTTTTTTTGGTGCTGAGTTTCATAAGTTCTTTATGTATTTTGGATATTAGTCCCTCATCAGATATATCATTTGCAAATATCTTCTCCCATTCAGTAAATTATCTTTTTGTTTTGTTGATAGTTTCCTTTGTTATACAAAAACTTTTTTATTTTGATGTAGACCCAATAATTTATTTTTGCTTTTGTTTCCCTTTCCTCAGGAGACCTATCCAGAAAAATGTTGTCATGGTTGATTGATGTAAGAGAAATTACTGCCTGTGTTCTCTTCTAAAATTTTTGTGGTTTCAGGTCTCACCTTTAGGTCTTTAATCCATTTGAGTTTATTTTTGTGTATGGCATTAAAAGGTGGGTGTGGGACCAATTTTATACAAAAAGTTCTGGATTTCACTTATGAGTGAAATGATGTCCTATCTGTCTCTCTCAGTCATAATTATTTCCTCTAGGTCCGTATGAAGGGTCAGCTGAGAAGAGCCAACAACACAGTTACCATATTCCAAACTATGCCAACAAAACTGGGTAGCAGTGTGTTCAGACAGCAAAGGAAAAATCATGGTTCAAAGCCAGAGACAGAGAGGTATAAGTAATGAGTGAAACCAGTGAATTAAGGCAGGTAGACGAGTGGGCCTGGATGCAGGGAAATATCCAACCCCAAAGCCATAAACCACTGTTAACTTTTTTCCATAACCTGTAAAGATGGCAGTCAACACTTGAAATGTGAGTAAACCTGGAGAAGAATCTCCCAAGTGATTGGCACAAGGAGATCATATCTTCCAGCAAAAATAATATTGCACTTGGATATGGGAGGCTGTGACATGAAGCAGTTTATTCTCATCTGGTAGTCCTAAATCTCTTCATCTGTAAAATGAGAGAAGCAGCTGGATTTATGAGGTTTTGCCACTAATTCACCTATGATTTTTTTCTTTTCTGGCTTGACAGTATCATGGAGTGCAGAAGAGACACCAAAGATAAAAAGAGCAATGCCTGAAAAATGATTTTATGTAACCTCCCTGCAGCCCTTTTTATTCTCTCGCTTTACATTGTTGGCATCTGTTATGTATACATGCATGTATGTATGTGTACATGTCTGAATATATGCATGAATGCATGTATGTATGTATGTATGAATGTATGAATGTCACAATAACTCTCTGTGGAATTAAAACTACTTGCATAGAATATTTCCATTACACCATATTCCTTCTATAATTACAAACAGCCTTTTACCTTTAGAATCGTACTGTCTTTTCTAGCATCAGGACAACACAAAGACAAACTCCTCTGACTATACATATTCCTCTTATTAATCCTTCTGAATCCTTAACCCGTCAGCACACTTGCCCATTGGATTCAAAATCTGTGATTTTAACCATTCAAGTAAGTGAAAAATTTAATTTTTAGGTTCAACAACTCAGAAAATCTGAACTAAAAATATGGATACTTTATTCCAGTGCATTGAATCCAGCTATCATCCATGTCTCTTGATTTCATTGATGCTTTCCTTTTCATAATGTATAATCCTCCTTCCTTGCCTTTTCCTTGATCTGTTTAATAGTAGAGCATGGAACCATCATAGGGTCACTATGCATAGTCCCTGGCACAAACCCTGATCAAGTATTTTCCAATAACTCAGACTCACCAGCCACAGCAGCGCAAAATTAGTATTGCTGTCCCAAGGCAGCTATCCAAACCAGCTGCTGTGTGCCTTGAGTATGTGTGTGCCAAAGGATTTGTTGTCTTGTTTCTTAATCTTCAACACATTTTCCCAGTCCATACAATAATTTTCTGTGCTGCTTTTTTTATTTGAATCCTAATTTCCTGAATCTTCTGTTTTGAACTCCAGCTCCTTTTACCAGTGCCCATTGCAGAGCTGAAAGCTTATTATTCTCCCCCCTAAACCTTGATTCCTTGAGGTCTGAGCAAAAAGACAATCCCAAATCCTTAAGATGATCTAAAATCATGGATCTGCATTTGTATCATTATGGTGGTTCTGAACTCACCAGTGGAAAGTGTTGTTTCTCCTGTGTCTCAAGCCCCTTCCATGCCACTTAATTTATTTAGGATATTATGAGCTTTCTAGCAATACTTTGGGTACTGATCTGGATTGTTGGTCATCACGAAAAAATAAACAATTCCTTCACCAGGTATATAAAGTATCATTCAGGATATCTGTTGAATGTTTTACTCTAAGAACCTCCCCCACTCCACAGAGTGGATCAGTTGCTTGGTTTATTCTATGAAATCCTAAACCAAGAGCTGACATACTTTTTCTATAAAAGTCCAGTTACTAAATATTTTAGGATATTTAGGATAGTAGTTGCAACTACTCAACTCTGCCACAGCTGCATGTAGTGGTCATATATATGTGTAAATAAGTAGGTTTGGTTGTTTTCCAATAAAACTTTATTTGTAAAAGTCAGCAGCAAAAAATTAACAAGTCAGAAAATGACAGATGCTAGCGAGGATGTGGAGAAAGGGGAACCCTCCTACACTGTTGGTGGGAATGCAAGCTGGTGCAACCACTCTGGAAAACAGTATAGATGTTCCTCAAAAAGTTGAAAATAGAGCTACCCTACGACCCAGCAATTGCACTACTGGGTATTTACCCTAAGGATACAAACATAGTGATCTGACGGGACACGTGCACCCGAGTGTTTATCGTAGCAATGTCCACAATAGCCAAACTATGGAAAGAACGTAGATGTCCATCAACAGATGAATGGATAAAGAAGAGTTCTTATATATATACAATGGAATACTATGCAGCCATCAAAAGAAATGAAATCTTGCCATTTGTGACGACATGGATGGAACTAGAGGGTATTACGCTTAGGGAAATAAGTCAATCAGAGAAAGACAATTATCATATGATATCTTTGATATAAGGAAGTTGAGAGGCAATGTGGTGGGGGCTTGGGGAGTAGGAAAGGAATAAATGAAACAAGATGGGATTGGGAGGGAGACAAACCATAAGAGACTTTTAATCTCACAAAACAAACTGAGGTTGCCAGGGGGAGGGAGGTAGGGAGAAGGTGGTTGGGATATGGACATTGGGGAGGGTATGTGCTATGGGGAGTGCTATGAAGTGTGTAAACCTGGTGATTCACAGACCTGTACCCTGGGGCTAATAATACATTATATGTTAATAAATAAAATAAAAATTATTTTTAAAAAAGTCAGCAGCAAACTAGGTTTGGCCTATTTGCAATAGTTTTTGGACCCCTCTCCTAAGTTTTCAATTAGCAGTAGTTTGGACTCTCTTCCAGGAATTTTCAAATGGAATGGGATGAAAAGATGTAATGGGGCTTTCTTTGAGTTCAAAAGACAAATCAATGTGATATCTATTATCAAAGAGCTGCGCAGAAAGAACTGGTCTGCTGGAGTGATAGCAGTAGAAGGACATTTTTTTTTTTAAAATTTATTTATTTGTCAGAGAGAGAGGGAGAGAGAGAGAGCAAGCACAGGCAGACAGAGTGGCAGGCAGAGGCAGAGGGAGAAGCAGGCTCCCTGCCGAGCAAGGAGCCCGATGTGGGACTCGATCCCAGCACGCTGGGATCATGACCTGAGCCGAAGGCAGCCGCTCAACCAACTGAGCCACCCAGGCGTACCAGAAGGACATTTTTTTACTGAAGTCCTAATCCACTGTTCTCCAGCTACTTTTCACTTACCTCTGTTACTACAGAAATCCCAGCATGTCTCACAACCCAGTTCACACAGAGAATGAAAATGTGGGAGTCGAGAAGTTCCAGGTTGAAGTAACAAACAATTCAAACTGACTCACTCAGTCAAACAAGCAAGCAAGCAAACAACGGAAATATATTGACCTATAAAACTGACCGGCTGAATCTATATGACAAATAATGTCATTGGACTCTCCATATGGGCTTTTCTTGCTTGGTTTCATTCTCAAATTGTCTAAATGCAGTGGTGAAAGTCCTCACTGCCAGCTCTAGGTTTACATTTAATGAATCCAATGAGGAAGGCCCTCAAGCCCATACCTTTCCTGGTCATTCAAGGGAGGTTCAGAGGAAGGTTCTGGTTGAATACATTTGGAATGCTAGGATCTAGTGGTAGGATATTTTGCTTTACCACTCTATGTGCCAACATTGTCTCCAACCAAACTTTACATACTGGATTCCCCATAAGAAAGAAGGGTTCTGATAACAACAATAACAACAAAAGAGAAAGAATGTCAGATCAACAAAACTATAACTAACATATCACTACAAAACAGCAATATTTCTTCCATAGTATCACCTAATCTTTTACATTAAATTATGTTACTTTTCAATTCCTAACAAACAGCTCAAAAACAGCTTCTCTATATTGTTATCAATCAAATGAAATGTCACTGTGATGCTAATAAAGCTTATACATTAGGGCTTCTTTCAAGGCCCTGAAAAAGATCTGAATAGTGCTTTCATGTGTACCCCTGACGAAATCTGCAAAATAAAAAACTTTAGTGCTATTGGTTAAGAACACAGTCTCTATTTACCCTAATTTTCCTTTCATTATGTTTCATCTCATATGGGATGGTATTGGAGCAGCAAAGTGCACTTTTGGGATTCAGCTTAGGGAAACCTGAATTTGGATGTATTTAATTTGAACTTAATGGGATATAATAATGTGGTTTGAGGTCACTTCCATGTATCATTAATCTAGTACTTGCTACTCTAGAAGTTCTTACTGCCTATTGTGCCAGAACACCTTACCCTGTTAAAGTTACATATCGAAATGTCACTGTTAAAGACAGAATTGTAAGATGGTCCCCCAAGATTCCTGGGGCACATACTTTCTTCCACCTACTTAATCAAACACTAATATAGTATTGTTTTATAGGGATTTTCCAGATATAACTAAGATCCCAAATCAGCTGACCTTAAAACAAGGAAATTGGTTTGGCTGGAACTAGTCACATAAGTCCTTTAAAAAAAAAAAAAAAAGTTAACTCCTCCCCCACCCCTCCCGGGTCACAGAAAAATAAGTCAAAAAATACCACATCTGGCTGGCCTAGAAGAAAGCTAATGTCCATGTTAGGAAGTGCCTGTGGGGATCATGAGGCAAGGCCCTCCAGGGAGCCTCTAAGAACATTACTGACAATAGCCAGCAGGAAAACAGGGACTTCAGTACTCACAAGAAACTGAATTCTGCCTACATCCAGAGGTGGAAGAGGACCCTAAGCCCAGAGGAGAACTGCAGTCCTGGCTGACACTTCGATTTTAACTCAGGGATACAATGAGCAGACATGCCATTTATGTCATTTCTGAATGTCTGATCTACAGAAAATATGTGATTTAAGCCACAAAACTTGCAGTACATTATTATGTAGCAATAAAAAAAATAGTCATACATCAGTAGGAATGTGTTTTGGAGATCAGCATTAGAAGTATTTGGAGGAGAAACAATGTTTGAAATATTTGGTACCCAAAAGTTCTCTATGAAGAATACTTCCAGTCATCAAAGAATTCAATTGTGCTAACTGAACATAATAATAAAAAGGAAAAAAATGAAAAAAAAAAGGCTTCAGAAACACCCACTCAAAATGCAAGTTCTGTTGTCATACTGTACCTGACCATGCAGCATATATAATTATAAATGCATGATACTTTTTTAATAAGAAGCATGAGAAATAGAATTTATCATATTCCTGTGCTTATAGAAGCTTAGGCCATAAGTATGAGTTGTAAAGTGGAAATAAGATATTCTAAACTCTCAATATTAAAAAACAAACAAACAACAACAACAACAAAAAATGTTCAACTTTGGTAGAGAAAAGACTGACCATTTCCATTCTCCCTGTGTAAGAGATTTCAAGAAATCATTAGTATGAGAAGAAGCAACTAAAAATGTAAGGGGAAAAGGTATGATTAATTTGTGTCAAATAGTTAATAAAAACATTTTTTCCTTGAGGTTGTGATGTTTATGGTATTTAATTATTTTGGATTTAAAATATTTCTTTATTCTTTTGTTCAAAGTGGTCAATTATTTTTTAACCTTTTTTTTTTTTTTAATTTAAAGAGAGTGTTCATAATCCTGTAAATTTTAGGCCCCAGAAAGCCTGGATCTGACATGCTGTCAATAGTCGTGACCTGCTTAGTGAGGCAGGTTCCTGAAACTATACTATAGCCCTGCATAGCTGCAGAAGGACTATGCATTACTAAACCCTGTGCTTGACAATCACAATGTAGATTTAAAAGTCAATCCTACTGTACAGGATCAAAACCACAATGAGATATCACCTCACACCTGTTAGAATGGCTATTATCAAAATACAAGAAATAACAAATGTTGGCAAGAAAATGGGGAAAAAGGAATCTTTGTGTACTGCTGTTGGGAATGTAAATTGGTGCAGCCACTCTGGAAAGTAGTATGGTGATTCCTCAAAAAATTTAAAAAGGTAGTAACATATGAACCAGCAATTCCATTTCTAGGTATTTGTCCAGGGAAAAAGAAAATATGAATTCAAAAAGCCATATGTAGATGAAGATGGAGATCTTCACTGCAGCATTATTTATAACAGCTAAAATATGGAAACAACCTAAATGTCCCTCAGTGGATGAATAGATGAAGAAGATGTGGTACACACACACACACACACACAGAGGAAAATTATTCAGCCAAAGATGCTTTCAGACTTACAAAGTGAATCATATGTGGTCCAATATTTTGCTTCTTAAAAGATCTACCTAATTAAAAAAAATTTTAAATATTTTCTTTTTAAAATCATTCATTTAGGACTTTTAAAGGGTTTGCCAATATAATAAACTACTAACAAGTTTGCTTTTCTATGATTCATTAACATTCTGACAATTAATTCTACTAAGAACAGCATATTAGAAATAAAAGGCACTCCTTGGAGGTATCTGAGGGGCTCAGTTGGTGAAGCATCCAAGTCTTGATTTCAGATCAGGTCATGATCTCAGCATCATGAGATCGAGCCCCAATCAGGCTCTGAACTGAGTGTGGAGTCTGCTTAAGATTCTCTCTCTTCCTCTGCCTCTCCTCTCCCCCACCTTCAGCTTGTGCTCTCTCTTTCTTAAAAACAAACAAACAAACAAACAAATAAAAAACTCCCTATGGTTGTTACATAAACCATTTTATTTAATATATGATAGTCCAACTAATACTAGAGGAATCATACATAACTTAGTTCTTACTTATGCATATGTAAGTCTTTATATTTTCCACTGAAGATATTAAAAACATAATTATGCTAAATAATGTGCTTTTGGATATTAACAAAAGGATAATGGTATTTTCATCCTTACTATGAAAAGTCTCACCAGCATTGGTTTCAGTTTTAGAGAGTACACACTCCTCATAAGGAAACTTCCCTGGAATTAATATAGTATGCAAAGATACTCCACCTGCTTATCTAGCACAGACCAGCTAAACTTTTGTTGACACTTAAAAAAAAAAAGATGCATTTCACAGTTTTTTAATATATTTCACAGTTTCACCAATGCACTTTCAAATGTGTCTCTCAAAGACATGCTTCCTAATGGGACTACTCTATTAGAAGTAAGCACTCAGGAAGAAGACAGTGTTCTACCCTGGGACCATGGTTCTTTTGCTTTCTACCTAACAACCAAACTTTGCTGGGGTGCTTGGGTTTGTCCTGTCTAAAACTCTGTGTGTATTCAATACTGTTCAGAAAAAGTGAAATAAAACTGCCATAAATATGACAACATCCAGGACTTTTACACGTATAGCTTCCTCATGAAATGTTAGGACCAAAGCTTTGTATACATGAATTCATTTATTATTCATAATTCTCTCAGGTAGTAAAGAGAATAATAATAGTATTTACATCACAAGGTTATCATGAGGATTCAGTAAGATTAAGTAACTTACATTTGGGGTAAGAGGAGCCCTAACTGCATTTTAGTAAAAAATGACAGAAAACTATTTTGTTTATTTGCTAGGAACCAGTATAATATAAAATGTAAATGTACACAAATGCTACCAGCAGAGGTAAGCAGGCAGGCTCCTGTTGTTTCATCATAGTCCTGCTGTCTCGGAGGAGCAATATTCTTGCACCTATTTTATCTATGTTATCCTTCTGAGCATCTGACTAGGCAGATTCTAGTTTAGCCATGACTTCTGACAATTTCAAGCTAAGCAAGGTATTTTTTACGTCAATTACATCTTCAAGTCACAGTCCTGAAATGGGTTAGCAAACAACATATCAGTGGACAGTGAGGGAGGCTAATAACCACCAACTCACCTTAGCCAAAAGAAAATACTGAGCCTAAATATGTCTTCAAAGGCAGTGATGAGTATCTAGAAAAATATGGTAATATAAAACGGATTAAAGATGTGGCACACACGCAAAATAAAAATTTGACCCCCAAATTAATAGAGAGTAATTCTGAAAAAAAGAATTACTTCAAGAACCAGAGAAAAACTTTTTGCTTCACTTGCTTAGTGTTCTCATAAGACAAAAGAGAGTATGATCACCATGAGACAGAATAAAACACTGATATAAAAACTGGGAGAAACTTCCATTTCAAGTTATGGTAGATTAGCTTTTATAAGACAAGCACTCTGGCCAAGAGCAATTGGGAATACTGTATACATTATAAAAAACTACTTGAAGACATTGAAAAACCACCAATTCAGTGAGAATTGAGGGGGGGTGCATATTGTAGAGAAAAAGAAGAGTCTAGTATTAAAAAATGATATTACAAATCACAGTTATGTCCTAAAATATTTGCCAAACCTTTAATAATATCCTCAGCCAAATTGCTGATAAACTGAGAAAAGGTCCTGAAAATGTCCCAGAGGCTAAGGAAACAAAAACAGATGTTCAAAGTCCACTGAGATACAATAATCCTGGCACCCACCCCAGCTTTCAACTGAGGTGCTCAAAGGGCAACTATATGGAACCAGTGTTAACCAGAAGTTGATCAAACCTTATAGAACAAAAGTCTGTTTCAAATGAACCCATTTCCCATTTGGCTTTATGGTCATTTGTTCTTTCCCTAATGCCATCAAGGAAAGAAGGAGGGGCTGAAGGAAGAAAATTCCCCCCAGAGCCTCAAACTGTATCTATAATTTTTCATAAATAATCAAAAATGACCAGTTGTGTACAAGACTTTAGAAAAGTAAACAATAGGTACAGGCCCAAGGGAGAAATTTGACGTCAAAGTGAAGAATTTCACATAGAACAAGAAACTATAAAATAGAATCAAATGAAAATTTTAGAACTAGGGGGAAACCCAGCAAAACAACATGAGATTAAGGACTCAATGGATGCTTTTAACAACAGAACAGACACAGCTAAAGAATGGATCAATGAAGCGGGTAAGAACAAAAAAACACAGATGCACACGTGGAAAAACCATGGGCAGAGGGAGGGACGTAAGGAGCATTTCAGAAATAGTGAAATTAGATACAGCATGATAATGGCCATGAACAATAATGTATTACATACTTGGAAGTAGCTAAGAGAGTGAATTATCACTAAACACACACACACACATACAATTGTGATTGTGAGATGAATGTGTTAGCGAAACTTATTGTGGTAATCACTTCACAGTAGATACAAGTATCAAATCATCATGTTTTACACCTTAAACTTACACAATATTATATATCATCAATATATCAATAAAACTAGAATTTTTTTTAAAAAGGTGAAGAACTAGAGTTGAGTTCCTAGAAAACTTTGTGACACTTAAAGTCTTTAGTGGAAATAATGTCCTATTGTCCTATACTTCAAAGACACACCAGATCATCTACTTGTTAAGTACTGGATATTATTTTTAAAATGCCATAAGGGCAGACATTTACATGCAGTAGTAAATAAATAGGTAATGGTAAAGTAGGTAAGTCTGGGAAAATGTTAATTCAAAATTGTAACACAAAATAACACATAAAATTTTAAAACCAATCAGGCACTTTCGTTGCTTTGTTTGTTTCACTTTAAAGATAAAGTAAAATAAATCAGGAAAGCAGAAACCAAAAATAATGTCCATAGTTTGATCAAAATGTTCTCAATTGTTACTTTATCAAGTCTTTAACCTCAACTATCAACAGTACCACAACTGATACCATAAAAAATTACTTTCCTTGAAAAAAAAAAAAAAAAGAATGTCCCTATTGTCCACAACTGACACCACCCAAAATGTGCAGCGCCCTCAGTATGAGGTTTTAAGGACAGGCGCTGAATCCATGCTTTCGTCTAATCATGCCTCCTTCTGCTCAGGTTCTTCTCTTATCTTAAACAAGACCTGGTCTTAGTAAATGAAAATAGTTTCAGCATTTCAAGACTCTGCTTAAGTCCATTTTCTTTTTTTTCCTTTATTTTATTTTATTTCTTTTCAGTGTTCCAGAATTCATTGTTTATGCACCACACCCAGTGCTCCATGCAATACGTCCCCCTCTTTCTATAAAGCCTTACATGATCATTCCACGTTAACACAGTTCATTTTCTATTTGCATTTCTAAACCATGTGAATTCTTACACATGTATTTTATGATGTGGTTGTCATCATTTAATGTCATCATCATTTAATTTCTTTTT